>JAHRHJ020003545.1:0-148177 GCA_019776745.2 Taxus chinensis
ATACATTTGATGAATTTGGATGTTAAAATAATGATTATAAGCTTCATGGAGGAAAAATGGCGGCCAAAAAATTGAAAAATGCACGTTGCACTTGATCGCTAGTGGTCAAAACTATGATATTGCGAACAATAATTCGGGCTTATTGTTGAATTTTTGACATTTTGAAAAAAATGGAAAAAATTTGAATTTTACTCCCACCCCTTGCCTTGAATTTTGGCGCTGACAGTGGCACCTGGTAGGTACCTTGAAAATAATGCGTAAATATACGGGGCTTTGAATTTTTTTAGAAATTTATAAAAAATTTCACTTTTTGCCCCATGGGCCCGCACCTCAAATTTTTCCCCTACCATGTGTCGCTATCTTTATCGCTAGCAGGCCATCGCTTCAAATTTAGATTTTGATTCTTGTTTGCAAAAGAGAAAAATTCCTTCCTACCTCCGTCGTCCCGCGAAACCATGCCGTACCCTCTACCACTCATATATAATTTCGGAGGACCCATCGCTTAATCTTTTTTTACTTCCCTTAGACAAGGAAAATGCTCACTTTGTCTCTGCGGCAAGGGCCTCCGAAACTATCCCCACCACTTGGTGCTTTCTATTCGCTCCGAGTTTCAGCTCCTTCTTACAATTAAAACCTCCCGTACAAATTGTTTTAAATGCACAGCTGTCAATGTTCACACACCCACTTTGACCTTTAAAATATTACCACGTGTCTCCCCTGGGATTGTCATAGGATTTGGGGCCAAAAAATTTACTTAAACTTTGTGGAAAAAGGGAGAAGAATCCCCTTTTCCCTCACTGGCCCATTGACCTAACTCTGTGGTGCCATGTTGCCACGTATCTCCTTTGAGTGGATGTGGGGGTACAACTAGTTTTGAAACTTATAGATTAGAGAGACAAAAAAAATCTAAGTCCCCCCTCCGCCCATACTTCCATTTGAAACTTTAGGGACACGTGTCACTCCGATTGCTGGGGAGAGCCTCAGACCAATTGTGACTTTAAAATTTTACAAAAAATAAGGTCGAAAAC
Organism: Taxus chinensis; assembly: GCA_019776745.2. Classification (NCBI taxonomy): domain Eukaryota; kingdom Viridiplantae; phylum Streptophyta; class Pinopsida; order Cupressales; family Taxaceae; genus Taxus; species Taxus chinensis. The sequence goes on from JAHRHJ020003545.1 coordinate 1,029, forward strand.
ATATTAAGAATTCGACCAATCCACCCCATCCCCCCAACCTACTAATTAGATCATGCACGTAGGAAATTTTGGAAAAAAAAAAATGGGTTCCCTGGCCTGAAAATGGGTCCCATTTGCTTGAAAGGATAAAAATGATTCACTTCCACATTCTCAAGTTTCTCTCAGACCATGAGATTGCAAGAACCAAACCTCTTACTAGCATGTATGATTTATATGCCCATATCATACTCATACAGTTTTTTCACCCATCTACAATCTTTTTATTGAGATCTCCATTCTTATCAGATGTATTTCACCATGGTGTGGGGAACATAAGCAAAACTTTTAAGTCCTATAAAGGCTTGTGAAAACTTATTGCCTTTCACTAAAGCAAATGATTGTTTTTCCATATTTGTCTACTTTATAAGTGCTTGTAAGAGCTTGCTAATGAGGGAAATAGGCCTTCATCCCGATCTCATCCTCTGGAGGTAAAAACAGATGCAATTTGATTTTCAAAGCCAAAGGAGAGATTTGGAAAAAGGCTTCTTGTAATTTGGAGAGCTGCCCAAATACGTACATATTGAGTTCCCTCTTGGATTCCTTCAAAACATTGAATGTTACCTACTCCCAACCTAAAAATTGGTCCTTCTTTAGCTGCTTGTGATTGGAAGATTCAACTCAGCAACGTGGAAACAAACCTTCTAGAGAAATAATTTGACAAAGAAACGATTGGATTCTTTATGGTTTTGGATAGGTACTTTGGCTAATGCTTCCACTCTTCAGGGTCTATCATAACACCATCTTTTGAAACAATGTGACCAAGTAGCTTTGGCCTTGCATTGCCAAAAATGACACTTATTTGGATTAAGGAGAAATGTCATATTCCTAATCTGATCAACATCTTCTCCAAGTGCCTGCAAAAATGTCATCTCTGGTCCTTGAAAACACAATCAATCTCCTGGTATAAAATGAAATAAAAAAGGTTTCCATTGATTGTAAACATCTATTACTCCTTGAAAAGTGGCACGAGCATTCATCAATCCAAATGACATCCTAACAAAAACATATGTCCCCCAAGGAGTAGTTAATATTGTCTTAAGTCTTTAATTCTTTAATAACCACTTGATTATATCTAAAGAAACCATCCAAAGTAGAAAGCAGCTCTGACCCTGTCACAAGTTGCAACATATTTTCCATTTTTGACAAGGGATAGTTGTCCTTCATGGATGCTTTATTTGGATTTCTAAAATCCATACAAAGTCTAATGTCTCCATTCTTCTTACTGACTGGCACAAGGTTTGCAACCCAAGATGAATATCTAGTAGGCTGAATAATACCTCCATCTCTCAACTTCTTTAATTCCTCTTGCATTTTCATGGAGAGAACTAGATTAATTGTCCTTTTCCTCTATCTTAATGGCTTGGCATTTGCTTCAAGAGGGGTCTCATGTTGAAACAAATCTTCTCTATATGCTTTCAACTCTTAATATGACCAACCAAGGCAATCTTGATATTTTTTCAAGAGTTGGGCATAAGATTGTTTTTCCTCTTTGCTGAGATTGTTACCCAACCAAATCTTCCTTGGTCTTTCCTTTATTCCTAAGTCACACTCTTGCACATACCTTGAGGTGGACATGTTTCTATTTATGATGTAATCAACATTGTTAAAATTTGCCTCAAGTGCCACAAGACCTCTAGGAATGGTGTTTGTTTTCAATTGAATGATATCTTTTCCAAAAAAAGTTTCTCTTCCTTCAATCATACACACCATTGGTTCCCAATCAATATTTTGATTTGAAAAATCACCATGGCTTTTCAAGAACCTTAGAATTTAAGCATCATCATCAAACACTTTCCAATGTTTCACATTATCAGGGATAGCTGGCCTAGTTAGCACTTCAATGTTGTATTCACAATAATGTGAAATGGTGCAATTTTCAAGTCTAGAACCCAACACTGCCAACTTATCAGTGGCAACATTAAGACCTCTATTATGGTAAATAGTTTTAAAGGAATCAAACTTTTCAATTATATCCCAAACTACATGCTTATATTATTTCATACGCTGATTTTTTCTAGCATACAATTTTCTTATTTGTTTGACAACCAGCTCTGAGTCTCCTTTTGCAAAAATACCTCTCACTCCATACTTCCATGAAATTCTTAACCCCAACAACAATTCCTCATGCTCAACAACGTTTTTAGTGCATTCAAAATTAAGTTTGAAGGAAAAAGTAAACTCTTCCAAACTAGGAGAAAGTATAACTATACCAGCACCATTTCCAAATTTGGAGCAAGCTCCATCAAATAGCAAGGTCCAAGGAGAACCTACCATATCAAGGAGTTTTTATATGTCCATCTTGTGTTCTTTTCCATCAGCAAAACTAATGAAATTCTCAGCATCTACATCAGCAAAGAACACTTCATAAGAAGCATTGTTGGGATCTTCAATTAAGATGCAAAATTTTCTTTTCACCATAAAGTTTGATTAAGGATGCCCTTAATGGGAATGGTGGCAAAATAGACATGTCCATCTTAATACTGCGACCAACACTTGCAGCCCATTTTCTTAAAAAAATCATACCCCATTTGGTAGGGAAGTCAACAATTATAACATCTAGTTTCAAATTCTTACCCAGATAGGATGTAAGTTACACTACCAAACCCTTCACACAACCAACCACTGGCACTTCCCTTTAATCCATGGCAGTACACTTCCTATAGGAAACTAATCACTTTGATATCCAACTCATTCATGACTTCTAGAGACATGCCATTACATGATGCACTAGAATCAAACATACAATTGTGAAGTAGCTTATCTTTTATGGGCAAAGTTGTGAAGAAATTGGATTCAACAATTCAATTGGGGAATCAACCAAAGATGTCCCCAAATATACCTCAGGTGTATCCCCAAGATCTTCCAATGCTGGTGGTGTTTCAAGGTCAACAATGATTTGAGGTGGAGTTTCAACAACATTTATATTTTTGCCTAGGGTGACCCTCTCTTCTTTCAATCCCAAGTACTCAAATGCTCTCTTCTTATGCTCAGGAATTCTAAGCAACTCAATGATTGGAACACTCACTTTAATTTGGCTCAATACTTGGGCTATGTCATAGGGGACACTCTTTGGGCAAAACAGAATTGGAAAGGTTAGACAAGAAGATTCACTAAATGGCAATGGATTCTTGGTAGCTTGGGCATGAGGAGGAGTGTAATTTTTGTCTTGGGATAGCAGGACTTCTGACAGGTGCTTCTCTCCTAGGAACTTCTTTTGGAATTCTTATGAGCAAGGGTGTTTTAGGTTTTTTTTGAGGCCCAACTCCCTTAACAACCATTCTTCTAGTGTTATAGTCCTTCTCTTTAGCTACAACAGCATTCATTAACAATTGTTTGTCCTCCTCTGAAGGGATACCACCGTCATACTTCTTGATCATCAAAGATCTTAGATATTCAAAGTCATTATTAGGAATTTCAAAGGCTTGCAATTAAATCTACATCATGATCTTGAGAGGGGAGAGGAAGAAGTGGTGCCTGCATTTGATGCAATCCCAAAAGGCGAGCAGCTGTCTTTTGCACTTATTACATCTGTTGATGTTGTTGCTTGTTGTGAGCCCGAAGAGTTGCCCACCATATAAATGTCATCATCAATTCCATCTTCATTATCATCAACAACAACTTGTTGATATATTTCACATGGTGGATGAGGAATAAAACATCTATCACATCAATCCATATCAGTAATTTCTTCAACAGTAGCAACCCTGGCAGTTAAAGGGTCAGGAACCAATCTACTTTCTCATGCTTGGGGTTGTTTTATTTCCCCTACCAACAAGCCCTTTACCTCTATCATTTTGTCTTTGATAACCCCTAGGATGATTTCTAAATATATCATGGTTTTGAGCTATTTTTGTCCTTGTGAACTTTGGCCAACTCCTTTCTCAGCTCGGGCTAATTTGTAAGAAATTTCATTGACAGCCCCTGCCAAAGTCTTGACAACATCTTCCAAATCAGCCAGCCTTGGAAACTTGAAATTTCTCAGGGTTTATTAGCTTCACACCATCCCTCTTGAGAGGTCCCTCTTGAGAGGTTTACCAATAGCTTTGATATTATTTTTCAATCTGCTGTGCCATGGTGAAATCCTGTCTCAAGTTTGTAGGGTTTTTGTCTCTCTAAGTAGTAGGTTTGCCTTTTTATCAAATGCATCTGCATATTTGATTAGACAAGACTCATCACACAGGCCTTAAAATAACAGGAAGCCTTCTCAATGTCTTATTAAATCTTGTGTTGAAATCATGGGCCGTCTCATTTGGGTTCTTCTTGATATTCTCAAATTCGGATAAGAGGAACCTTGGATCTGTCTTGTCTCCATATTACAATCTGAATGCATTGTTCATTTCTATCCATGAGTCAATGGAATTATTAGCTAGATCCTTGTACCAATCCCTTGCATCCTCTTCCAAGGTGTGGATAAAAAATTTAACATACACATCCTCAAACTCTATCTCAAAGTCTTCCATCATGTTAATAAAAAGCTTGAAATGTTGATCTCCAGTTATAGCATTGTTACCTTGAAAATTTGGTGACCTATTTCTCACATCTTGGGGCACAGCATTTGGATACCCAACCATTCCTCTAAAATTGATAGGACCAAAGGTGTTTACAACAAATGGAGGTCTAGGTGGAGGGTGAGCCATATGATTTTGTGGTGGTGATCTAGGAGGAGAAACAGAATGGCGAGGAGTGAGAGGTCTTTGGGGAATGGGGATAGAAGTTTCAAAATATATCTCTCTCAAAGGTTCTTCTTCTTGATGAATTCTAGAAAATCTAGAAAATACAGGAGCATATTTAGAAGCAAGCCTTTCAAATGCACAAGAAGTTCCCTCACCTGATGGGGAATGTAAATCAGCAACAAGATTGTCTGAATCAGATTTAATTGAAGAAGAATTTTAGTCCTCAATAACAGGATGCTCTCTTTCAAATTCAACAATGGGGATCTTTCTTCTTGCAGCAAAGTCTCCAACCACTTTCCACACTCTTCTTCCCTCTAACTCTAAGCTTCTTGATTCAGTGAACAACTTCTTAGCAGAGTCCTTGATGAAGAGGGATCTCCTTCCTTCCAATTTTGTAGATTTGAGAAACAAATTGTATGATAGAAAAGGTAATACAACTGGTACTTTCAAGAGTAAATCACCTCGGAGTCGCCACTAAGGAATTTCACCTTAGTTGTGCAAGAATGCACTAAAATATTCTATCAAATGTATGCTTAGAAAACTTTGCAAGGCTTTATAAATCAAGCCTTCTCTTCAATCAACCAAATAGAATGCAACCAAAATGTATAAACTACTTGTGAAATGAAAAAGAGCAGACCATAGCTTTGGAACTTTTGCCTAAAACTTGCAGATCTGAAGCATAGAATGATATCTTAACAATGTAGCAGCACAAGTACTTGAATAGACAACTGGTCCAACTCTTTAAACACTTCAAAAACACCAAGAAATTCCAAGAAGTCCCTAGCAATGGTGCCACTTGGGTGTTGGTATCCAGATTTAATCTCCTTCACAACTTGAACAACATCATGAATTCACAAGACACTCAAGGGAAGATAAATGATTTGTATGTCAATTGTAGTCGGGGAACACATCTATCTGACTTATTAACATTCAAGTTTTAAGGGAGTGGACGGCACCTTCAAAAGGATCTTGATCTGATCCTCACTATTTTAGGTTGTGCCTATCAACCAAGGCAAGAGAACCTATATTGCAGCCTTTGTTTGGTGAAGGAGGTGGAGATATCCTTGTATTTTGCATATTGTATGGAAGGGGCCTTGGGAAAACATGATCAATTTTCCATTATTCAAACTCAAAAGATTTGTCACTACTAAATTATGGAAATGTTTTCAAAACAAGGCTGAGGCTGCTAAAGACATAGTATTATCCTGATTTGCTTTGTGCATTTTTGTAAATGGATTGTATTCTCTTGTTGACACACAATGCAATGCATGGGTAGTATAGGGTAGGGTTAGTTATTTTGAATAAAAAAAATTTGGGAGATGTTAGACAAGACCAACCAGAAATTACCAAACTCTTTGAGGACCTTTGCAAGAAATTTGTAACACCTAAACAGGAGGAATGCTTCAAAAGGTTTAAAATACTCCTTCAACCACGATATGTGCACAAATGGAAGCCCAGATCTGGACTCTTCCACACAATATTTGACAACCTGCTACAAAATCTTGAAGCAAATATACCAACAAAGTATCAATAAATCCCTATTTGATCATGACCTAAGGTACCCCCAAAGGTTTACAAACAATCTCAAGATTCAAGGACAGTAAAATGATTTTAAATCTGTTTATCTTCTATCAGATGAAGGCTCTTCTGAATATAAGATTGCAGATGCCATTAAACCATCAACAAGAAATGAGACCATGTATGATCAAAGAGATCCTAAACACAAGATTGCAACATGAGCAAGAAACACAAATTGAAAACATCCTAAAACATAAGTATATGCAAACTTTGCCAAGAGATAAAACCAGATAATCAAGAAAATGATCAAATATATCAGCAAGGGAATGTCATAAGAAAAATCTCAGAGCTTTTTGATGGATTTACAAATGAAACCAACTCAACATGATAAAATCTGATGCAAAATGGAATTGAAAATGGCTCTCAGGCGGTTTTCTCAGAGAAATGGGCTTCTTCCAATTTTTCCGTGAAATTCTAAATTCTTTCTCCTCTTCTCTAAATTTCTCCAAAAAAATGGATTATATACCATATGCCACATTGGAGTCATCCTTCCCAAGCAAAGAATATGCCATGGGATCAAATTTTGTTGTAAAAAATATCATGATCTGATGAAAATGACATCAAACGGAAAAACAACTCGCAGGTTGCCAGGTATGCCCAAAAAGTTTTAATCATTTCACAAATTCAGAACATTATCCATCTAGGGGGCACATTTTTTCATCATTTAGGCTTGCAAGTATCATTTTTTACTAATCATTTTTCACCTTTTCACCTCATCAATTCACCTCTGCAACTTTTGATTTTCACTTTTCACGTTTTTTATCGGGCCTAAGTAGAAGTTTCATCAAAAACACCATAGATCAAGGAATTGAGTCATAAAAATAATGCCAATGCACTCAAAAGGCCAAGATGATGCAGAATCATATAAAATTTGATGTAATTTGATGAAGAAATGACAATTCCAAGCTTCCTGGAGCTCCAATGGCGGCAAGAAGGAAGAATGCACAGTTGTTGTCGATTTTGGATAACTTTAAATACCAGCCCTCCCATGTGGTAGATGAGATCCTGAAACATAAGCCTAAAATTACCTTTTTAAACCTTTGGATAAGGCAGTATACGTGTGCTAAAATACCATTGGATCGGGCCCCTGCCTTTAAAATTTGTATTTGCAACCTTTGAAAAATTTGGAAAATTTTGTAAAATTTTGCCACCTGCCTCCTGGGCTTGCCACGTGTCTATATGTGGGCCCCATTGAAAATGCGGGCCAATTCTATCAATTTTACTCCTTTTCTGAAAAAATAAAATTTTGTCATAAAACTCCCACGCGGCCCCCGAAAAGCCCAATCTCTACTCTGCCACGTGGCATTCTCTGATTCACCGTGGGGCCAAGCCTCCTATTCTGCCTTTAGACCTTCCCACAAAATTGCAAAAATTCAAAACCCTCCTTGAGCCCATACTCTCCATTTGACTCCTTTGAAAAGAGCCATGTGTCCTCCACAGATTAGCTGCAGAGGCACGCCTTCAATTTTGACTTTAGTTCCCTTTGCCAAAATTTGTAAAATTTCCAAAAGTTTCTCCGAGCCCCGAACCTCCACCCCCTCATACAAATTTCTTTCATGCAGCAAGGCGGACCAAACTTTACTTTTGATATTTTTTCCTCTAAAGGCCAAAATCTCAAACTCTCCTAAAGCCCCACTTCTCCATTTTGCTTTTTTGGACACGTATCCTTTCATGATTAGATGAAAGACCTTCAGGTCAAAAATTTACCTTGTCACTTTGAGCCAAAAAACATCAAAATTCTTCAACTCCCTCCGCCATCCGCATGCCCTCCATGCCACGTGTCCACTTCCTATTCACTGTGGGCCTTCGGGCCAAAATTTGACTTTAATAATTTTGCAAAATAAGAGCAAAATTTCTTAAAGCAAACCCACCACCCGCCAATCCCTCAACTAATCACAACATTACCACATAGGCACTCTTTGCAGAAAGCGGAGCCATGGGTCAAAATGTGCCATTTTGCCAAAATTTCCAAAAACGATAAGTTAGAAACATTTCCCGACCATCCCCGGCCAATAGGAACCCGCCACGTTACCATATATGTTGCGATGATGAATTTGATGGGAAGATGACACCCGTATGACTGTCAAAACATAAAAAATAAAGAGGATTCCCTAGACTTTTAAAATTTCAACAAGGATGGTAGATTTCTTCATTTTAAATCAATTGAAACATGATTTAACATTGTTTTCGGCCTGGGGATTGGGTTTTTAATTGCAAACACTTCATATTCGATCAATTACGATTTTCTTGCATGATTTGGCAAAGGAAAAAGGACACAGCCCAAAAAATTGAAAAAACTAGGGCATAAAAAGGGGAACACATGAATTTTTGTTTCAAATTAGGGCAAAACAGCAAGATCTTGGGCATTTTCAAAGCATTCAACTAGGGAAGACGAACAGCAGACCACCAAATCGAGAAATAAAACGTTTATGAGTAGATTTGGACATGGAACATTAGGGCACATTTTACAAAGTGAGAATTAGAACCAACACCTTCTTGATGCTAATTACCATCAGACTTATCCATTTTGAGTCTTCCACTACCTCAATGATCCCATAAGCTATCATCTTATCTATCTCCTCCTTAACCTTCACACGTAATTTGGGATTCATCCGGTAAGGTCTTTTTCTAACCGGGTGTGCACCCTCCTTCAGTTTTATTCTCATCTCCCCTAAGGAATGGTGAATTCCTTTTAGCTCATGATACCCATGTGGGAATAAATCCTCAAATTCACACAACAAATCAATGATATTTGATACTTCCTTCTCTATCCAATAATCTCCAATAATAGCTTCCTTAGGTTCTTCTTCTGAACTGATGCTAACTTTATTTTTTAACGACTCATGGTAAGCACATGCTCGAGAAACTACAATATCCACTACTTACGCATCCCTACAAAATGGCTAACATTTAAACTTTCTAATTACTCTCCATTAATCACATATAATAACTTTCCCTTCTTCTTTTCCAAACATGCACACTCAAGCTATAACTCTTTTGTTTTTCTTCAATCTCTTTGAAGTTCACCTCCAATCCTGGTTCACCTAATAATTCCAGTAGCCTATCCCCATGGTAAGGTGCTTGATACCTTTTAAGGCCTTATAAACCAATGGTTTTGTACTCTGATACTCAAAGGTTTGAATAAGACCAGCTGTGAGCTCTTACCAGTTCCTTGGCTAGTGGCATGTCTATGAATGAATGTACCATGTGCACACATAACCCTGTAGTGTAGAATACAACCTGTGCACCTAGAGGGATGGTGGAAAGGCTTGCACTCCTTCTCTCTAGACCCATTCACACTCTTGGATATGAAAATAGGTGGGCTCCTTCCCATGGTACTCCTTGATGATGGTGGGTATATTACTTCTAGAAAATCTGATAGAGAGAGCAATTATTACCTCACACCACTCTAAAAGGCCCTCCTGATGCATGGCCCACCAACGAGATGCTATGTTGAGCAAGAAGTAACTCAGCATCTCCCTCCATTCCTTCTTGTTCTTCCATTGAGCTTCTATTTCTTGAAGAAATATCTCAGGGAAGGCTCCTCTGAAGTACTTAGGAAGTTCTTTTCCTCCAAAGCACCAAACCATGTGCACCTTTGTTACCTTGGTCACCGATCCTCTCAACTAATGTCCCTTAATTTGTAAGTCCCATGCACCCAGTTGTCACATGCCAGACTAGTGCTATCACTCACTGATTGGGCATCTTCAAACTAGATAACCCCGTTAATAGGGTGTACCATCTCAGGGACTCTGATTGAGTGCACATAAATCTTGTCAAGAACTTCTTCTCCCAATTGTTCAATGTAGGGCATTGACTTCCCATCAATTAGGGGTATAATGACCCAATCCTCTTTGTTCTCAAAACTTATGTACCCTTTGTTGAACTGAAGGTCCGCATTATTCTTATAACACCAAGGGCACCAAAGTAATGCTGGGAAATTATCCACCTTGGCGAGTGCCAAGACTTTGAAGTCCCTAATAAACTTAGCTCCCTGAATAGTAATAGCTGCATCCTTCAAGACACCAATGGGCATTTCCTTAGTCTTGTTTGTCATATACAACACATTTGAAGATGGCTGTAATGTAGGTCTCCCCATCTAATGCCATGCATCCAAATTAAAAACATTAACCTTCGTGCCAGTGTTAATGAGTACATTTCTGAGGAGCCATCCATCCATAACTGCATTAAATTTAATCTCCTTGTCATAGTCGAGGCTATGAGGGGGAAGTTTTGTGTGAAAGACATGTCTCTCACACTCTTCCCTGGTGTGTGGTACCTTCTCTCTCAACCAGTATCCTAGCAAAGGAATGATGTTCTCCTACCTTAGCATTTTGTATACCTCCTTGACCTCATCCAGGTCATCTTTTTACACCTCAATTCTCCTTCCTTGTTCCTCCCTCCTAGATTTCTCCTTTAGACATTGTATCTCCTTGTAAGCTTTGAATAACATCCATGGTGTCTTGATATATCTCCTTTTGATGTGGGGGGTTTGGATACTTCTCATGAACGACCTCCTCCCTTGTAACCAAGGTCTTCTATCTTGGTACCTCCCTTGTGTGTGTGGCTTTTTCCCTTATTGTTACCAAGACAAGATCCAAACCTTCATCCCGTGTTATCCAAGGCATCCACTGTATGTCTTCTTTCTTGATGCTAACCATCGCAGTGCCTTTTTCCTTTTGGTGCTACTGATTCATATGCTCAAATAATTCTAGGCACTCCTCATACTTATGCTTCTTACCGCACCACAAGAACTACAATAAATCTAGGCACTCACACTTGTAATGTTCTATAGATCCAAAGATGAAACATATTCCTCATGAGAACTCAATCCTTCATCCATGATTACCTTGTCCAAGGAATCCTCCTAAAAAACCTCTTCCACACATGCCTCCATCTGCGCACTCTTCATAATGGAGATCATCATTTTTAGAACCATTGGTAATGCTAGTTTGGTGCACCCCATGATCAATGGCTTCATGTATCTAATCAATGAGCCTACAGTCTTTAGTATCATGGGTCATGGGGGTGAAAATATTGCAATAACAAGATACATTCTTCCTAATCATGCACTACAACAAGGGACATCTACTTCCATCATGGTCCTCGTGATAGATTTCATAGTCTAATTTCACAGTGTGTACCATCCTCTGGGGAAAATTGTCCTTAACGTGCCCCTCTATTTCACAATTTGTACACCAAAAAACCACTACAAGTCTCATGGACTGAGTTCACATATATATTTTCTAATTGCTTAGTCATAGCAGCAATCTGAGCCTCCAAGAATGGGCTTACGTCAGTATTAATACTACCAACAATTTCGGCATGCAAGGCAGCTTCCAATGCTTCGCATGGATCTGTAAAATTCTTATGAGACAAGTCCCTTCTAAAAGGGGTGATCAATCCTCCAAAAAACCACTGTGCATGCTGAGAAGGATGTATATCATATGATAATTTAGACAAGAGAGTATTAAAGCACGCATCATACTCACACACACTCTCTGTCATTCCTTGTTGTATCTCCTTCAAAGCGCTAATGCATTTTTTTCTTAAACTTGGGAATGTGGAACTCTACAAGGAATGCATTATTTAAGATAGTGTAATCCACCACCATTTGATGAGGGTCACCAACAATGTGTGCGCCCTTCCAATGTGGTTACTATTTGAATAGCCTTTTATTCTGGTGTTGTGATACCTTTCACGTGCCATTGTAGTTCACATTTGTGAACATGTTCTATAGCATCATCAATGCCCCTATAATCTAGTAAATATAGAGACATCTCAAAGAAAACCTCAGGTGGTGGTTGGGTTCCTTGTCCTAAAGCGGAGCCTTGGTTCCCTCCAGTGTTTCCTCCACCGCCAGCTCCACCAAGTCCACCGGGTCATGTACCTCTAGAACCACCAGATCCACCAGAACCACTAGGTCCAATAGGGCCTGTAGGATTTGTGCCAAGCACCCCCATGGTCCCACTAAATTGTGCACCGATGGTCTACGCTAGTTCCCCACTATCATTACTTTATCCCACACCACTCTCTGATGTGAGACCAAAAGCTTGTACACTTGCCCCTTGTCTAAAAATTCCTCTGAATACTAGAATAGTATGTGTAGCCATAAAAGTGGGGAATTAAAAATTGTATCTCTTGGGCACAGATTTGTCACTTCCATTGATACCAATTGGGTCAGTGATACTCCTTCCTTGATCTGGAAAACTAAGTGCTATGGTTTTGTCAGTAGGTGGGTTTAGATACATGCCAACGAATCTTCTCTCTCCACGTAATGAAATCTCATTAGAAGCTAAAGGGGTCTCTTTACGCACTTACCAAGATGGGGTAACACAGAGTGCTTAGGTTCCACATCCTCTATGTGAACCTCAACTCCTTCCCACAATGCCTTCCTCCATAGATCCATCAAACTTATAACCTTGCATTGTCTAACAATCTCCATTTCATTTGCTTCACTATACTTGAGTCGTATCTCCCCCCTTTCTTTCTCCATCATAATATCTACCATCTTCCTCCACCCTAGCTTCCTCATCCAGTGCTCAGAATGGTTTAGCCGGCCATCAAAAATGTCTCTAAACTCAAGGTAACAATCAAGATCTTCATTGCCAGAGGGATAACATGTAGAAATGATCCCCTAGGCTCCCATAGAAACTGAAACTTAGAAACTTCTAGACAAGAATATGTAGAAATAGCGTACTCTATACTGTAGCTAGCTAACACACCTTTCTGCCAATGATCCAAAACATGAGTCCACATCAAATCTACATCTTGTAGCCTCTGGTACTCTTTTTAGGTCCACACACATGATCTATAATACCAGCTTGATCTAGATGCATATGCCGAGAGCCATTCATACAACTCTACTAGGAAGCAACAATTTTTTTTTTGATACAAATCATGGTAGAGGTTCTCTTCTACCCTTCTACGTGCATCAAACTTAGATCCAATGCTGAATCTCTGAGAAAATTCATCCTCCATGCTTTTAAACCATGATTCAACACTTTCCAAGGTTAAATTCTCTATCATCACTTATTGCAGAGATCATGATGCATGCCATTTCTCTCTACAACTTCAAAAAGAGGTCCTGGAAATGGAACCAAGATGTAGTCATTTTTACACCCATCACAAAGGAAAGAAATCCCATGTGCACTGACCTATCACCCAACGAGTGCTGGGTGCTCACCCAAGGCATGTGTGGGTGCCGAGTCTCTCTTTTATGTGAGTTAAGTGGGAAACCATCATCTATGTCAGGAACTTAATGAATAAAGGTGGAAATGAGACATACAGTCATCATAGGGCTCAGAACGGCCTCTATACAAATGTATTCATTCCAAATAGAGGGTAATTATAGATAATAGATAGAACTACAATAGAAAGGAAAATAAATAAGGCTTTACATCTATTCCATAACATCCCTGAACAAAAATGAAAAGATATAGATATGAAATGAATCAATTACATTCATACTCATTCATGTTTGTAACCTCATTACATTCAATGGATTCATTAGAATGTCACAACTTGATGAAACTGAAGTCATCCATTGCAGCAGGGATCATGTCCTTCATCCATACAAAGAAAAAATTATATCCCAGCCCCTTAATACATTACTCCCTCATATAGCCTGTACCCAATCCCACAGAGTATTTCAAATTACTTCTGTAGATATTTTCTCTCTCAATTCTCTTCTCGTATCCCTTTCTACCATGTGGGTGCTTGTATATATAGGTTTCTTCAACCATTGAATTACTTTCAGGGGCTTCAGATCCGTTGCCAAGTTTCTAAGTGGTCCTCCATAGAAGCATGCTTCTTCAGATCTGAGCTCTCCAGTCCTTGTAATGTTGGTCTTTTAGAATCCTCCATCGCTAAGAATATTCCTTTTGTGGGCATCAGGTTTCTAGGATGGCACCTTATCCACGTCCTCATTCATTTTTTGGGTCTTGCTTTTCATCGTGTTTTACCCAAAATGCCCAATATTGGCTACGTCCTGAAACCTCCTAGCTCTATCATGCCGCATGCACCACGGGTTTTCTTAAAACCTCCTTAAACCCTATGCGCACTTTTACCTTGCACGTCCTTTTATAACTGGGATCCCACACGCTAATGTGCCTTCATACTTAGCCAATTTTCTAGGGGCCCAACACTATGAGAATACAATAAATCAATTGGATGCATATGTTCATCTCTAACACATTGAGATTCTAAGCAATGTGTCATAAACTTAATTATGTCCTTTTTCATCCCCTTCCAGAAATATTGTTGTTTTATATCAACAAACATCTTTATAATACTAGGGCGTCCATAAAAAAGGTGAACTGTGAAATTCAACTAATAATTTATTTCTTAAATCATTTAGTAAAGGTATGTATACCATATTTTCAAATCATAAGATTCCTTCATTATCAAAGTGAAAACCTTTATATCTATCATCATTTGGTTCTACAGTACAATGTTGTTCTTACTTGCTGAAAATAAGAATCAAATTCCATAACATTCTTTACTTCATCCTTGAACTGAGTTCTCAATGTTATAAGAGAAGAAATGTGCTTCCTACAACTTAGAGCATCCGTTAATCTATTTTATTTTCCTTTAATGTAACTCATGTCAAAATCATATTGAGATAGAAACTCTAACCATTTTCATTGTCTTGCATTTGGATTTGGACAAGTTAAAATATACTTTAGGCCCAAGATGATTAGTTTTTAATTTAAAAGGTTTACCAAGTAGGTAATGCCTCCAAACTTGAAGTGCATGAATAATGGGCGACAAGCTCTAGATCATGTGGAGCATAATTTAGCTAATGTAACTTAAGTTTTCTACTTTCATATTCTATGACATGATCATTTTGTAACAAAATACCTCCTAAGACCTTCCTCGGACATATCTGTTACAATAGTAAAGTCTCCATTAGGGTTAGGTTTAGCCAAAATAGGTGCTGAAGTTAATTGATCCTTTGAAGTTTGAAATGCAGATTCAAATTTCTCATTCCACATAAATTTCTTAACATTTTTCTGTAATAAAGTTATTGGTGCAGCAACTTTGGAGAAATCTTTAACAAATTTCCTATAGTAACCATAAGACCCATGAAGCTTCTAACCACATGTACACTCTTTGGTGTAGGCTACTCAGTTATAGCTACAATTTTAGAAGGATCTACAACTATTCCATTTTTACTTATAACATGACCCAAATAGTGCACTTCCGTGTCATAGAATGAACATTTAAATAACTTACCAAATAACCGTCTATTTCTCAAGATTTCCAATACTATCTTCAAATGTTCATGGTGTTCTTCCATACTTTTAGAATATATGAGAATGTCATCCAAGAATACAAGCACAAATTTTTCCAAGTATTTTTGAAAAATATTGTTGATTAAATTCATAAAACTTGCAGGTGCATTTGTTAATCCAAAAGGTAAAACTATGAACTCATAATGTCCATACCTTGTTCTAAAATGTTATTTTATGAATTTCCTCATCCTTAATTCATAATTGATGATACCCTGATCGTAAGATCTATCCTAGAATATATTCGATGCTCCATGCATCTAATCAAATAGATCATCAATTCTAGGAAGTGGATATCTATTCTTAATTATTGTCCTTGTTTAACATTCTATAATCAATGCACAATCTAAGTGTTCCATCCTTATTTTTCACAAAAATTAACAGTGCTCCCCAAGGTGAAAGACTCAATCTAATCAAACCTTTAGACAAAATTTCTTGCAAATGTTCCTTAAGCTCTAATAATTAAATAGTATTCATCCTATAAGGTGCCTTATAAATAGGCTCGGTTCTAGGTTTGATTTCAATTGTGAACTCAAATTCCCTTTTGGGTGGGAGACCTGGTAATTCCTCTAAAAACACATCATTGTAATTTCGTAATAGCAGGTAAAGTTCTAAGAAATCACTTATTTTATTCAGTAGATTTTGAAATTTTTACTACATACAAGGTACAACCCTTATTTTTGGCTTTTTTAAGTTGCATAGAAGATAATTTTCTAACTGAAATTTCACATTTAACACCGTAAATCTCTACCCATTTTTTCTACAAGTCATCTAAACAACTAATATGTTTTTCAAAATAGTCCACTTTTTCTTTATGCTTCAGCTAGCCAATTAACACCTATGATTACATCATAAGACCCCAAAGGAGCAACATAAAGATCAAATTCCATGGAAAAACTAGGTAGGTCAAGGACTGCTCCAAAAAGACACATACTAACTATATGAACAATATTATTCCCATAATGTACAGTCCATGATGTATCTATTTTTCCAAATTTTCATTTTAATTTTGATGATAATTTACTAGAAATAAAATATTCAGTAGCTCTCTTATAAAAAAGAATGGTTACATGTATACCAAATAACTTACCTGGAACTTCTATGGTTGTGTCTTTCTTTTCAACTTGTTTGTCAGCTAGTGCAACATGTATCTTGTACTGCTGATTATGGTCATCCTTTTTCAAAGGACATTGGTTTGTGTAATGATCCTTGACACAATTGTAACAACCTCCTACACATCCATTTTTAGGCTCAAATTTATTCCCAGCCTTAAAGTTATCATTCTGACCTCCATAGGACTTTTGTCCATTATTATTGTTCTTGACAAAGTTATTGCGTACATTAGCAGTAGGCTTATTTGTTGTTGTTTTCTTATTATTATCACCAGAGAACTTACTTTTCATACCAAACTTCTTCCATGGTCCTTTCTTAGGTGTCAGAGATGATGAAGAGGAGTTTGGAACTTTCTTTCTTACTTCCTCCTTATGAGTAGAAATTACCTTTAATTTTTGTTCCTGCCTTATGGATTTTTCAACAACCCCTTCCATAGTGGTTGGGATGTGAACATCTACCTCTCCCCCTATAATGGGATTTAATCCCATGATAAATTTTTGTATCTTGAACTTCTTGTCAGTTTGATACTGAGGTACATACTTAAGGAGTTTAGTAAACAGATCCCAATAATCTATTACTGTTAATTTTCTTTGGGTTAAGTTCTGAAATTCAGTCATTTTTTGATCATAGTAAAGTTGTGGCAGCCATCATTGCCTAAAATAACTTTTAAATTGATCCCAAGTAATATTAGTTTCATCAATGTTCAACTCAGCCTTACGGTTGTCCCACCATGAAGATGCTTCATGGGAAAGCTGATATGCTCCCCATATTGCCTTTGTTTCCTCTGAGAAGTTCCTTATTGCAAAGTACTTCTCCATTTCACTGAGCCAATTCTTAGTTCCATCTCCTAATGTGGTGCCATCAAACTTAGGTGGAATTATCCTTTTGATATCATTAGTGAGTTTAGCTGCCAGTCTTGCCTTTTTATTTTCTGGCTGATCCAGGCATGTTTACATTGTTATTATCAACACCCAAATTTCCCAAATTGGCATTGTCTGTAGGAGGTGGCTAATTGTTATTATCAGCATCTTCTTCCTCCTCATTTTCCATTACTTGTTTTTCAAGTATAATCCAAATGATCTCTTGTGTCTAATAGGGCAGACAAGGATCTCATCGATTTTTTGCTAGTTGTTGCTTCTCCACCAAGTGGTGGGTTATTTGCAACATTTCCTCTTGTTCTAACCATTTTCTAGTTAACAAGAAAATTTAAGTTTTATTAGATTATGGACACAATAGGTTCAAGAGTTGTAACCTTCAGCTCTGATACCAAGATGTAACATTCCCATTTTAAGACTTTAGAAACAAGGGAATTTTTTTTATACATAATGTTCTCTATTCTAAATAATTATAATTTAGAACACACATTCCATGCCAATCAATCTCATAACAGATAACCATATGCAGTTGTAAATGACTCAGTGAGCTACCGATCTCTCATTTCATGACTCGGTTAACAACCGATCTCTCATGTTAACTTAAGTATTGTATACTATGGGTATACTATGTATACTTGGTTCTCTTACCCTATTCTAGGTATTGAGTGTTCTGTTTAAGAAACCTATCTGAATATTTGTTACCATATTCATCTGAAATCACATTTCTCAAACTAGGTGACATAGGACAACATAACCAGTAGCTTACGATACTTTGGCCAAAGATTTCCAACATATTGTTCATGTTACTATTCCTAGATGACATACTCGTCTAATTGGAATACATCCTTCACCCCACTCATCTGTTATCTAGAATGGTCTACACTGACTTCAGTCAGTCCACTTGTCCAAGGTTTGACCCTAACGCAGGTTAGTGACATAATTTAGAATAGGGAATCACTCACGATGACCTAGGGCATATAGACATACCCAATTGACCTAAGTCGATTGGATGTGCCTAGTTACCCTAAGTCATTGTGAGTCACTTCCTATGCTAAATCATAACTCTAATCTGACCTAGAGAGAAACTAAGTTCAAGTCCAAATTTGGGTAGGTCTAGATGAACCAATGTTGAAGGGTGTTACAACATGTCAACTGCAACCCTGTATCCTCGTGAAGACCCAAGTCTTCATGAAGGTACAGTTCTGTAGTTGGCATGTGCCAACATCCGACAGAACTACTTCATCATGATGTACACACCTCAAAGAGGTCATTTCCACTTAATTAGTTTAGGATTAAGATTCAGATTACAACAACCTTACATAACCCTAATTCCAACAACCTTTAAGGTTTCCATCCTTATTTGAGTTGGTTAACTAATATGGAACTTCATAGACTAATGATTGCTTTATGTTCAATTAACTTTTTACTTAACGTGCAATTAATTGAAAAACAGAAACAACATCTATCATAAGATTTAATTAATGTGTCTCAACCATTCAAGGAATGTATAAGAACCAAAACAGGTTATGATATAAAAGACTTCATAAATATGAAGTCTAAATGGTTATCAAACTCATATACCATTCGTTTATTTTGTATCCTTTTGAGAGGAGGAGAACCTTCCTCATTATGGTTAAGTATTAGGATTTATTATACCCATATCCAATTCACACATCCTGATATTATAAATATACGTTCATAACATCATAATCAACCATACAAGATTAAGTAAAGAACATCAATACATACAACTTAATAAGTTGCATTAAAGTAAGGGAAATTGTACTAATTCCCATTCATCCAGCCAATTCAATGACATCAGAAATAAGGATCCAATCAGATATGAATGACAACATCAAGGATATGATTACAAATTTTCCTTCTTATTATGAACAAGAGAATAGACTTAATCAATTTAAGTAACTTCAATCTTTTCAATTCATCAAAATAAAATACACATCTTACAAAACTATGCATTACTGACATATTTCATGTCAACAACATCAAGATCATTTAGGAATACAACTTTTCTTCCTTCAATACATTTCAATCATAAATCAGAATTCTCTATAAATGGTCCAGACTTTTAATCAACCAATACATCATAAAATTTATTTCCTTCCTTTATCACTTACGAAGTCCATCTGCAAAAATTTCTAGCACGGGTCAGTTCATTGAACTGAGCATGATAAGCACTAAGCATTAAAATGAAATGCTTTCAACTAACTGTTTCATTAAACCAACTCTGCTTTAATGAAACAGTGAGGTCAAGCAGACAAATAAATCATAGTAATAACAACCATAAAAGAAGAACAATTAATCAATTTGAATAACATTCAAGGAAATGTCATGATGTAATCAACAATCTACAACATGTTATCAGATAAATAATGTTCCATCCAATACACTTATCCATATCAAATAAAAGTACCTTCTAATTATTTCCTTCACAATTCAACTTAATTTGAATTACAAATGTAAATAAGAGTCTCACACATCAGATGTGGCATCCTAATCCCAAATCCAAGGCATAGCCTAATTTATCAAGTTAGGCCATATATCAATATTAAGATAGAATTTACTCAATGCACAACATCTCACATTAGTCTTCTATCACAAATAATAAAAGCCTTTAACACAAGTCCAGAGAACAAGCAAGTAGTAATGATGACTACTCAAGGCATAAAAGAAAGTAGTGCAACTGATCCAATTAAATCTAATGACCAGATTTACCCAAAAGAAGAAGGATGACTGTGATGAAATAGTAAGAGCTTCCTTTATAATTTGGTTAGCCTGAATCCCCATACACAACTTCAGAAAAGAGAACACAACCCATAACCTCCTATTATTTCCAAAGGGGTAGTGGTCAGACTTCACCTCAGAGACTGAAAGAGAAGGAGTCAAATGTCATGATCAGAAGGGAATTCTGACATTCAATCACATGGGAAGAAGGTCACAAAGGACAATGCAGACCCATTCACTACATCCCCAAACTCCTTTATAAAAGAAAACACATATAAGAAGAGATCAACAGAATGTGCAACTGTTGTGGTTGAAACAGATTTAAGCATGGTTTCCCATCATGGACAACCAATGACAGTGATATTATACCCATATCAAAAAGGAGGTGCATTAACCAAAGTTGTTAATCACCATACAGTGAAATAACAGTTGTCAATAGACATTCAAAAATTGACAAAGTTACAGTCCAACAAACCAAGCATTTTCTTTTCTTCCAAGTGAAGATTAAATGTTAGAATGATCGACTCATAATCATAACCATTCGGAGTCAGAAGAAAACCTTAATAGAATGTACAAAGAAGAATCCATCAAGATTAGATTTCAAGAAGATGTGAAACAAAACGTCAACAAGACTTAGCAACATGTGCTCAAGTCAACTAATAGAAATGATGAAATTCCTTTTGTTTCAATTCTGTGGAAAGAATTAACTGTACACATCTAAGAAATCGACAAGACATTTTTTTATTTACAACACCCACAGAGATCTAGAAAAACTATCAGACTAAGCCAATTTGGTTAGTTCCAGATTAAGTAATTGTTATCTCCAAAAGTCAAATACCCATTCAAAAAATTACCATGAAATTACAACAGTCAGATTTTATCAAGTTTACTCCAACAAGAAACCTAGTGCTTAACCAAGATAAGGAACTAGTAATCAAAATCAACAACTTCTAATTCAACTGGGAAGTAGACAACATGATTGACTTAATGAAAGCTTAAATGGGACTATGAGAATGACCCCTATATCGACTCAAATGAGCTGACTATCACAATGTCCCCAACTGACAAGGCCTCATCACTTATCCTTTAGTTCATTCCTCCAAGACTTAAACAAAAAAATAGTGTAAATAAGATCAGAAGCATAGATTTCACACACAAGCATTTTCAACAAGGTAACATCAAAATCCAAGGGTCCAAGAACAACTATCCCATAGTTCCATAAAAGAGCTTAATTCGAGTGACCCAGTTTTAAACTGAAATTTTTTTTTAAAGGAAATAATAAAACATTCACTCTTGTTTCCATACAAGATAACCCAAAAAATAGAGATTCCAAACACCCAATAACTTCCCAACTTCCATCGAATACCAAATCCAAATAACTGATAGAGTATTTAGTGAGTTCAAGAAGAAGGCATACATTTACTGTTTCACTAAACAAATTCGAGTTTATACAACTTTGAATCCAAGCATGCATATTCATAAAATTCCAACAGGAGTAACATAACTTCCACAAAACCAAGAAACGACAGTGAAGTGTATACATTTACCTTCTAACAACCCAAACTACAACCTGGTTCAAATCTAGAAGACACATATCATTTCCATAAACCCATTTTTGAACAGATAAGAAAGATTCATGCATGCACTTCATTACTCAAATCACCACAAGATTTAAGGTGAAATTCAACAACAAATAAATAGGAAAACAACTCAATGACTTCCTTTCCAAGAAGAGATTCCTCAATCAGAGAATACAAAAAATATTCAAGCAAGGAAACCAAATAACCATCACAGAAATAAAAAACCCATTTATCTCAAGAGAGAAAAGTTGTTTTAATGAAGACACTTAGAGAAAATTAGAGTAGCTTAATGGATAGAGCCTATCATGCCTGATAGGCTTCTGTCGGTTTGAAGAAGATTTCGAGCCTTCACAACTCCTTCTTATCCAAACAAAATAAACAACCAAAAAAATCCTTCTTATACTTCCATTGGATCAAAAATAGTCCAAGGGAGTTAAAAATAGCAACAAATTGTAAGTATAACTACTGGTTTGAAGAACCAGATAGCTCCATGTAGAGTAAAAATCAGAATGCATGAAAGACCAAACAACTCCCAACAAATCCACTCGCATGGTTTCTAAGGCCTTTTTTTCTCCAAAAATGATGACAATTAATGTCATTAATTTCCAGTCTCCCACCTAAATCTCCATGCCACTGCCATCCAAAATTGGTGAGTCTTAATTCAAAGAGAACATGCATTGTTTAAATTTAGAGATGGTGCCAACTAGGATCACCTCCAGTTTCCATGCCTCTGTCAAACTGACAGTACGTAATGATTTAAATTCAAAAATCAAATCAAATAAATGACTTAGGAACCATCACCATGCCTTCAACTTTCCATACGACCCCTTAGGTCCCCTTCTATCCTCGCATTAGTTTAGGATAGATATCATTAGCTTAGGGTATGACCTTAGGTTAGTTTAGAAAATATTTACCTTAGGTTATCTTAATATTTCCTTAGGTAAATTTTCCACCTTAGGATAGGCCATTCTTCATACCAATATAGTATTAGGTAATAGGTTAGAAATATACCTATCATCACCTTAGGTTATTTCCAAATCCCTAACTTAGAAAACATGCAACTTAGGTTAGGATGAACAAGATTAGAGTAGGCATAGATATATGGTAGATCAGTTTACCTTAGGTTAGAATCCCATTAGGATAGATCTTATAGATCTAGGACTTAGGCTTTACCCTCAATATCCTTAAAGTAGACCTCTTTCCAACTTACGCCATTCAACATTCTGGAGAAGTTGACAAGAAGATCTGAGCACACAACTTACAACAGAATGCACAACATGAACTTCCAAGAAGATCAATGAAATTGTAAACCTACAAAGGTTCAGTCTTTTATTTCCTTCAACCTCTGAATGTCAATTTTCCATACAGATCAGGTAAGAAGAATTAAAACATACCTTGGATCAATGGAATTGAT
Source organism: Taxus chinensis (assembly GCA_019776745.2). Taxonomy (NCBI): domain Eukaryota; kingdom Viridiplantae; phylum Streptophyta; class Pinopsida; order Cupressales; family Taxaceae; genus Taxus; species Taxus chinensis. The sequence continues at coordinate 24,336 of JAHRHJ020003545.1, forward strand.
CCAAGGTTTCATTATTATATAGAGATAAATTTGCAAACAACTTTACCAGTTTATAACCTTACTTACCTCAAACAAAATGGATTCCTTGCAAGCAACATCATTTCAGCAATTGAATCCAAGAAAAGAAATAATTTATCCATGGCAAGCATGATTTCAACAGTCAAAATAATACACCTTCTTAGGAAAAATCACATGTCAATGCTTGCATTGCAAAGAGGAGAAGTTAATAGTTTATCAAAGGTGTACTAGTCTAGTAGGTTGTGATGGCCTATAGGACATAGATCTAGACCTACTACTGGCTATGTGACTATAATCCATGGCCCTCTAACCCACTGGAATGGCCCCATGGTATAACATCATGTAATATGTAGCCTCGCCTGTGATGAAAACACAATAAAAAACAAATTCCTTGACTCAAGATGTTTCCCCTACCTACTGGACTGCATCGTGCTCCCCTCTCATGCTAACCAACACAACCTGTAATTAAATATTCTTGGTAGATAGTTGTTCCCTCTTAGTATTGACTTGATCCCACTATGTTATAATTTGTTCTAACTACTATGTCAAGGTAGCTAGATAACCTATAATCTGAGGTTCGTGTCTCGATGGAGATACTTGTGGCACCCTAAAGTCTTCTCTCCATCACCCCTACTGGAATCTATTGTGGGGAACCCTATCCATCCTAACCATCTCCATCTCCCTAATATCCTCTATCCCATTCATTCATCATAGGGTTGTGTGGTGTAATGGTACTTATATTGGAACCTACCCCTATAGACCTTATACCTGGGGGACAACCTATTGTATGGGCTACTGTAGTGGAGGACCCTTCTATGGAACCTATATCTAGGCACCAAATCTACCCTAGCCCCATGCTTGTGGATCTTCTTGTGCCTCTACATGTGATTTAAGATCTAGGCCATGTAGGCCCTGTGTTGTTGTAATCCTGACCTGTATGGTTATTTGTGGTATAGTAAGGTGTCATGGTAATAATATCACATACAATTATTCATAGTGTATAGTCTACCTGAGATTCACTATATGTGGTTGTGGAACCCAAGTCTATGGAACCACCTGTAGGAAGCTATCATGAGCTCGTCTAGGTTTGATTCCTGAGACAATGTTAAAAATCTTCATCGATTTACGCCCATACCACATCTCATATCTGGGAATCCCTTAGATGTGGTCTAACTGGCACTGGATTCTCTTTACTCTATATCACTCAATGATGTAGTCCCTGCTGCCAGTGATAAAATTCTTAATATCTACTATGCTAAGCTTTGTGGCATCCTTAGGCCACAAATATTATTTGTATGGATTTCTTATAACCATGCGAAGATGTATATCATCAAATTCTCACCTGTAGTGTGTTGTGTCTCCAGTATGGCCACAATATCATCACCAACTAGTACCCAACCCATAATAGATGGCTCATATAGAGCCCTAACTAGTAGCACTCATAATGGGCATCCTATAATAATGTGATCCCATACCCATATCTATCGTAGTATCAATAGACCCACAATCTTATGATCGCGGTATGCTATCAAATGTAGATTTGAATATAAATGGGCTAGTAAGCACTGCCCCAACAATAAACCTCTCCATTCATGTGACCGTGTATAACTCTAATCAGGCCCAGAGAAAAGCATGCACTAGTATTATCAGGAAGCATTATGCCAATGACAAGATCCATCAAGTACATTGGAACCCGTATAATTCAGATATCAACAAAAAATCTACATATGTCAACTACCATGCCTCAGTGAGATATTTCAACTGCACCGAACATCTCAACAATACTCTACAGAATATGGAAATGGTTGCCATCATATGTGACTAAGCTACCCTAGATCGGTACTTGCATTATGCACCACATGTCCTCCAATGTGGTACTCATCTCACCGGTCTCAAGTCTAAAAGTCTAAAACTCATTCCACCATCTCTCTACTAAGGAAGTAAGAAGGCTATGGTCTAGTGTAATCTGTGCCATGCGAGCTACATGAGAAATACCTGTGACATCTAAATTCATCATTTAGAAGATGCGAACACCACATGAAAATGTAGCCTCATAGTCTTATAGCCTCCTGTGTCATTCTTGTGTCTCCAATCTGGGTAGACCAATCTACAAAATTGGGAAAAAGCACTTATTAACGTCATTTTCTTCTAGAATTCATCATTAGACTTCTTCTAAAAATATCTTAAATTTTTTTCTAGGGCCATACCAAAAAGCCTATCCATGTCAGCGTACCCATCATAACACCAGCATACCCATTACAGTGCCAACTCCCACTTATATCATTAGTGCACCCTAACACTAACACACCTTTTCTCACACCAGTGCCTACATTTTCATGTAGGCACGCCCCTATTACTCCCATTCTTAGGTTAACATTAGTACCTTTACTTTGATACTTATACACTCATGTAAATGTTACTTCCATAGATACGTGCCCAATCATGTGCTTTCATGTATGTGTGCTTGCGTAGGAATTCTTTCATGTTCACGCACCCCCGAGCACACTGACATACCCCAGGGTCCACACTAGCACGGGTGCACAATTTTCTAATGCAATAAATGACAATAAATGAAAATAAATTGAATTTTTTTATTTTTGTACCTATGGACCATCCCCATGAAGCCTCATGTACATCTTAGATTATTTCTACATGGTGTGTACGGTCCTCAACTTGGGACATTCCTCTTGTACGTCAGAGATTAAAATCACTAATCAAAGTGGTAAGGGTGGATAACAAATAACTTGCTACGCAATGGTTTTTTTACCCAACTCGTGACCAAGGTATTTATAGACATTATGACTCCCCGTGCATCATGTCTCTCACCTACCGAAGCATTTTGGGACTGCCTCATGATTCAATCCAAATTCTTCTAAAACTTGTTGTGATGATTATTTTTAGTAAATAATCATTTTCAGACCTATTTTAGCTACGTTAAGGCATGTTGTTTGCTTCCTAGTGGCCCTTTCTGCTACCTGGGGCATATGTTTGCTTTCCATAGTGTTATTTGGTGCCATAGTCCACATGATTTTTTCATTCTTCTCAATCATTTTTTTCATGGAAAATTAAAAACTAGAAAAAAAACACCAAAAAAATTGGTTAAATCGTTTAAAAATTCACAAAAATTTGGTAAAATTATTTTAAAATCCGAAAATTGGTAAAAATTCACAAAATTCCAAAAAATTATAAAAGTCGATTTTTTTTTTCAAAAAATCGTAAATGATATGCATGTAGCTGAAGCTTGTATCAAATTGCATCATCCTTAAACATCAAAAATTTTCCTACAAAACATATTGCTTAGGTTCTCACTTGTTTTCACACAACGACTCGTGATTTCATTTTGATCTACCTCCATTAACAAATCTTTTTTTTTTTTTTTGTCTGTACTATCTTGGCATAACAAGTTTCCCAGTAATTTATTCATAGTTCAGATAAATAATTTTTCATAGGAACCAATTGTGTCCGTCCGTTATTCCCCTTGCATGTATCCTTGCTTGAGGCACCATTTTTAACCTTTTTTTTTAAACACGAACATTTAGGAATTGAAACTTGATAACAAAAACATTGGTGCAACTATCTTGAATGATTTTTGTTTGAGTATGTATGTTTGTAATTGTTTCCCAGCCAGGTTATCTTGCTTACTTTCTCATAGTGTGATCCATTATGTATGTTGTAGGGATTTAAGCATTTTAATCAATGAAAAAATGTTAGTATTATAGTTTTTCATATTATTTTACACATTTGTTGTATGCATAATATTTTAATAAGGTTCGATGATGTATCTCAATATGAGAAAAATGATGAAACAATTTTTTTTATTGAACGAACTAGATGCAAATGATATTTCCATATTCTTCATTATCATTTCTTCTCACTATCAAAGTTTCTTCCACTTGAATTATTCTATCCATTTCCTTCCTATTTTTCGATCATGGATTGACTTATTTTATCACCCCATTGACACTCAAAGGGGAATCCTACATTTTACTAACATTTCTTCGAAAAATTTCTTGTTTATGTTTGTTTACTTGTTGGTACCCAATTTTTTTTTCTCCTTTTTAGTCTCAGAAGCATCAGAGATATGCCATGAAGCTTGAAGTCAGATAGATCATGATGTGTGTCATTTTGTAGCTAGGGATGTGATCTAACTAGCACTCATATTTTTGGAGAGATGGATAGCACCTTGAAAGGATCTGATCTGACCCTCGCTATTTTAGGTTGTGCCTTTCAACCAAGGTAAGAGAACCTATATTGTAACCCCCAACTAGTGAAGGAGATGAAGATATCCCTCAATTTATGCAATTAGTATGAAAAGGCCTTGGGAAAATATGATCAACACTCCAAATCTTTCACAAGTTTCACAAGTTGTCACTCCCAGATTATGGAGATATTTTCAATGCAAGGAAAGGGTTAATGGAGAAATTATATGATCCCGATTTGCTTTGTGAATTTTTTTAAATGGATTGTATTCCTTTGTTGACACACAATGCAATGCAGGGGTAGTATGGGTAGCATGGGTTGTTTAGATGATTTTTTGGTGGGGTATTGATGAGACAAACTGGGATATATTAGATCTTTGAAAACCTCTACAATACTTGAAACAACTATCAGATAAAATGCTTCAAATAATCAAGACATTATTTCAACTAGAAGAGGAATAAATGGAAGCCCAGGAAGCACTCTTCACACAATATTTAAGAACTCGCCACAAAATCTTGAACTAAAGAACTCAATTAAAGACAAAAATCCTTGAGTAAACCACGCCTAAGGTACCCCCAAAGGCTTACAAGCAATTTTTGTAGTCAAGGAAGGTAAAGTGATTTTAAATTTGTTTATCTCTTTATCAGATGAAGGCTCTTCTGAACATGAGATTGAAAATTCCACTAAACTATCAATAATAAGAAATGGAAATTCTCTGTGATTTCTAAAGACTTTCAATGGAAGATTGAAATAAGAACAATGAAAACTGTTTGCAAGCATTTAAAAATGATAACAAACATCATATTACCTAGAAAAACACAGATTAACTCAAAAGCTTGTTAAATTCATCAGCAAGGGATAGTTTCATGAACAATCTCAGAGCTGTGTGATGGCTATACACTTGTAGCCAACTCACATACATGAAGATCCAACACAGAAGAAATGATTTCTAGTTCTTTGGGTGGGTTTGTTAGAAAAATGAGCTTTCTCTCAGAATTTGCTCGTGATTTTCAACTTTTCCCGACCTCTTTTTATTTCTCCAAAATGCATTATATACTTCATGCCACATTAGAGCCTTCTTTCCCAAGCAAATAATATTCCATGGGATCAATTTTGTTACAAAACAATCCTCATGATTCAATGAAAATGACATCAAATAGAAAAACATTCATAGGTTGCCAGGTGTGCCCAAAAAGACTAAATCAGTACAAATATCTGGATCATTATCCATCCTGGAGGAACATTTTTCATCATTGAGGAATGCAAACACCTTTTATTCATCGTTTTCACCTGTTGGTTGGATATTTTGTCAAACCAAAATATGAGGTTCAACCACAGTACATGGGATTAAATCCCTCCTCAAAGACAGTTGAGGCTTGCCTGTTTATTGCTAATCTAAAACACAGTAAATAATATATACAATATTCACACTAATCTAACCATTGGGGGTTGGGATGAAATCCCAAAATCCACATTCACACGATTCAAGGATATTGCTTTCGTACGTGAAATAGGTTAGAAATTATTACAGTGAAAGAAGCACGGTAGAAAAGAAATGGGAGAAATGTATTTTCTTTCGAGTAAACATAGAGCACGAAATAATCATACGAGTTTTAGATCACAGATATAGTGTCCGAGATAATTAGAAACACTGAGATTCTATGCAAAGAATAGCTTTAAGATCATGAACATAAGAACATTGTCTTAAATAAGATATATTTTACAACACAAAGTCTGCAAAACAATATCAACTTCTATTCTTCAAAATGATTGAAAGAAAACACAAAGTTTTTCTCCTTTCCAATAGCCTCTTAATGCTTAAAAAATTCTCGACCCTTTTGAATGCACAAGCATCCCTTATTTATAACAAAAGAAGCTAGAGATAAAATAGCATAGATCCTAAAGAGTAGCATGTTAACTGGAGTTTCAGTTTTGCATGACTCTCACGTAGGAGATCAAGTCAAAGTATGAATTAAAAATATGACAAAATGGAAATAAGAAAAGACATGTCAATCTAAAAATAGAAATGACATGGGACGTTGGGAATTAATCCGAATCATCATCTTTTGCTTCTTCCTCTTTCTCCTTCCTCCAGTTGAGAATATTTGTTATAAAACTCCTGGAACTTCCGAATAATGCCTTGTATTTCATTCTCATCAGGTGCAGTGGGAATGATCATTCCACATTTCGCAGGTTTCATGAACATCACTGGCAGTGCCGGGAAGTTTCTTCAATCCTTTGATGAGATTTCTTAAGGCCTCTAAAGTGTGCTCAATCCTTACAAAACTGACCAATGACTTCAAGGTCAAATCCGTGTACAGGTTCATGCTGAATAGATTCCTGAACTTGTTTGAAGAGATCATCTGGTGATAGGATACCTGCGTTCCCAACTGACACCTTTGGACAAATGCTTCAGCAATTCTTCTTCCAGATAACTTTTCCCATCAATCAATTTATCCCTTGATTCTCTCAACTTGTTGCAGGCTTCATTGAGGATCTTTACTCTGAACTTGATGGCCTTGGTCAGCTGGAAGTGTTTATCTGTATGTGGAAGAATGCCTTCCTCTACCAAGAGATGTGATGGTATTTGCTTTAGCACTTGGAGAGCTTCACAAGTCAAATCAAGCTGTCCAAGTTCTTCAGTGAATTCCTCATCCATCTTCTCTCATTCCTTCTGAATCTCTTCCAAAGACTTATGAACCTTCACCACGTCTTGAATTACTTCCTCCCCCTGTTGGAGCAACTTTTGGATCCATTCATCAACCACCCTTCCTTTTTTAGCAATCTTCTCAATCGTAGGCACCGATGAGAAATTGAATCCGGCAGATACAGAAGAAGATGGTATGGATTCCAGGGGTGTTGAGAGTTTAATCAAAACTTTTGTCAACTGCTCCGCTTTTTCCTTAAGCTCATTTCTGCTGTCCTTTGTTTCTTTCAACTTTTGGCACAGCACGTCTATGGAAGCCCGTGCATCTTGTTGCGCTCCTTTTGCTGTTACTTTCCCTAGAGCCACCCTGGTTACCTGGTAATCAGCAGCTGTTATGATCATCTCTAGTTTTTTCAGCTGAGGGAGTGGCAATCTCTGCAAACTTATCTCCTGAAGCATCCACCAAAACCCTTGAAACTCATTTTGGGTTTCTTGGCCGATCTCGCAGTAACAAGCCTTGAGTGAGCTGAAATCAAAGGCTGGTAGGGGTACAATCACTTTCCTCTTCCTAAGGAGTTTGCTCGAGTAGCCATTGTGAGTATCAGAGGAAACTGCCAATGTTGTAGTAAATGGTATTCTACTCTCAAGGGGAGAAGATTCTAACTATTGGAGGGGGAACAGCAGCCAATCAGTGGTAGTAGGTGCAATCAAGTAGAGGCACACCTTGAGGGGGCGTGCATTTGTGCATTTGATCACTTAGGTTCCAGCAGAGAGGGGCGAAAGCCTAGAGAAAATATTGGCCATGTCTTGATTAGAAGTGGATGGGGAATGAGGAGGCTGAAGTGGTTGTTGAGGGGGAGGCACAGATTCATTTTCTAAAGCCTTGAATGCAAGAGATAAGGTCTCTCCTGTTGAGCAATCAGCAAATGGTGAAGTCAAAGCTGGTTTCCTCCTTCTTCCAAATTAATTTCTCCTATTTCTGGTGGTGTTGGTGATTCTGGCACAACCACCGTTTGAGTGTGAAGAGACTAATTGAAGAGATTTGTCTTTCTTTCCTCTTCTTGGAAAAATCTTTAGATTTTTATAGACCCCCCAGAAGATTCTTTGTCCTTTTTCTTTTGGGAGGGCCCCACCTCCGTTTCAGCCAACTTTGGAAACTTGTCATCTTTAAAATTCATGCCCCAAGAAGAGAGCCATTTTTTTGGTGCGAGCAAGAATGAGAGCCGACCTATCTGTGATAGAGGCATTTTTCGCTGGCCTACCAATCAATAGGCGGGAAAACGTATCGATCTTCATTAAGCCCATCATAGGACATATCCAACACACTTTCATTGTCAGTTGTGCCATCTGGATAAATCAGAAAGCTCTAGCGTCTGAATCTCATTAATAGTTAACCTACTATTATCTTTTCTACGAACTGCAACTTCGTTACGCAGATCCACCCAGATATCCTCAATGTCAGGCCTATGCAGATGTTGGGAATCCATAGGCTCTAAGTACTACCTCGGATGTCAAAACCATCCCGAGACTTCATATGCTTCTTTAATTTCTCCTGGAGTTCACATTCAACATTTTTAGCCTTTGCCACTGTTGAGCAAGTATATCTCCCAATAGAAATTGGGAAGGATACTGCTGCCTTATGCTTGTTCTGTTCCTAAATTTGTGAAAATCCAATAGCAGGATCTGACCAATTCTCCTTAATATCAATCTATCCCTTGGATAGCGAGGCAGACGGAAAGGCTCTCCTGAGTACATGACTGTTCGAAGATACTGGTAAACTTCTTGAATTGTAAGAAGATACATCCCAATTTAGATACTTCAGTCCAAGCTATTGTCTAAAACCTTGTCTTTCCTAGCCCTGGGTTCAGCCGGCAGATGTTCTCGTAGAAAAAGGCATCATTCACCCCTTCTAAAATGATCCTTGGACCCCTTCTTTGTCAATTTGAGGAAATACTTATAGACTGGGTTTGTTGTTCTGCTTCCTTTAGTATCCAGTCCGAGGATAGCTCCTCATCCCAACTACTGCATAGGCCACATATGAGAACACATAAAACTTTCCGGTCGATAAGACCGTCGTCATCTGAGAGTCAATCTCATTACTGATAAGGGTTCCCCAGTCAATCCCTTGCTGGTTCTTCTTGATGGTGACCATAAACTGATACATCCATCCATGAAATAAATTTGATTCCGGCAAGCCAAAAACCCGGCTCAACAGGGTGATAATGTCATTGATTTCTTGTATGAAATCACATCTAGGAATAGTTCTTGGAAATCTAGATATTACTTGGATTTTGCCTTGACCAAGAACTTCTTATTGACATCCTTAATGTAATTTTCCTGGTTACTTTCCCAAGGCCTTCTGAGCCGACTTGATATTTAGGTCCCCATACTCCTCAAAATTAGGTAGTTTCAGGAGATCATCAAAATACGCTCCATCTAGTTTGATGACTACCTCACCATCCTGATTCCTCACTGAACGAGAAGCCGAGTCATAACTGGACGCACAAGCCAAAACAAACTCTGGACATTGGGCAGACATGGGAAAGCCTGCTGTAAGGGGCAAGCCACTGTTAGCTAAAGCCATCATCCATGGGGTTTGAGAGGAACTCTTCACCCTATTCCAAAAGTCATCCATATCTATGTTGCCAAGTTCAGTATCCCTGATATCATAATTACAATCAATATATGATGGGGATTCTGGTTTCTTAAATTTGTACTTCATCCTGCTAGAATTCTCGGCCTTCTCCTGAGATGGACCAGGGTCCGACATGAAGAATGTGGAGGGAGAAAGACTCGGAACTCAGGTGATGCTGTTCAGAAACTGGATAGCACTCCCGATTGACTGAATGTCGCTGGAAGAAGAGAAGAACCCGACACGCTGAAGAGGATGTCAGAAAACCCTGAGAACCCGACAAGTTTGATCTGTCGAAACTTTGGCAAAGCCCGACACTTGCTTTTGATGACGGAAACAGGCGGAAACCCGACACTCACTGTTAATGGTGGACACGGGAGGAAACCCGGCGCCCACTTTTGATGACGGAACTTCGGAGATTCAAGGACACTTACTGTTGAGGTCAGAATGTTGAGAAACCCCGATAATTTTCCAAATGGATTCCTTTATACTTCAGTGGCCTATATGAATCTGTAAATCAGGGATCAAGTACCGATGATAGGATATTTATTGTTTAGGTGAATTTCTTGGTGGGGGATTTCCACATAGGCAAACTACGATAGATCAGATCTTTGTTATTCAATATTCTATACATACTTGCATACAACTATAATTTTGAAATGCCTCAACATCAATCAGGATAGTTCTTTCAAACTAGAAAAGAGGCCCTAAATGGAATCCCAGGTTACACTCTTCCAACACAATATTTGAGAACTCACCACAAAGCTTGAAGTAAAGAACTTCAATTAAACTGGAAAGAAATCCTTTATCAAGACCACGCCTAAGGTGCCCCCAAAGGCTTCATAAAGCAATCTCTCTAGAATAAGGAAGGTAAAGTGATATTAAATTTGTTTATCTCTTCGATTCAGATGACAGGCTAAGATCAAAAACATGACGATTGCAAATACGGGCCCTGCGAGTATGCGGGTTAAGAAATCGGAAGATTTTGTGTGATTTCTAAAGACTTAAAAATGCAAGAATGGCAACAATGAACAATGGAAATCCACGTATTCACAAGAAAATTAGTAATAAATGATACTTCAGACACCATATTTCCCAACTCACCAACACATATTTAATTCATGAACTTGTTAGATGTCAACAATAGTTGGAGAGTTACATGAACAATCTTAGAGCTGAAGTGATGGCTAGTACACTTGTAACCAACTGACATACATGAATTTCGGAACACATAGAGCACATTAACCTGAAGTGCTTTGGTGGATTTCATAGCCCCGAAATGAGCTTTTTCTCAAAACATTGAGCGGACTTCGTGAATCTCAGATCATGGCTCTTTTATACATGTTCTCCGAATTGCATGGATATACCTCATGCCACCTTGGAGACTTCTTTCCCAAGAAAACCCAATATGCCAAGGGATCAATTCTGTTACAATACAAGGTGGGTCTTCATGATTTCGGATGTCAAATGAAATCAAAGCAAGTTTAAACATTACCATGTATGTCCAAATGTTGCCCAAAACCCGATATTAAATCATTACAAATAGGCCATGGATGCAAAATTACTTCGAAATCCTAGTAGGCATGTTTTTCGATCATTTTGTCGTGCACTGCAAACACCCTGGGGACTCATCATTTTAACTTTTTTACCTTTTCATATTGCCTCTGTAACTTTTGATTTTGTCATTTCACATGTTTTCTTAGGCTGGGGCAAAAAATTACTTCAAAAACATCGAAAATCAAAATATTGAGTCATGAAACCGATTTCAATGATCATAAAAAGGCCAGGATGACACAAAATCACTATAAATTTGATGAATTTTGATGCAAAAATCATGATTCCAAGCTTCCTGGAGCTCCCATGGCGGTCAAAACAAATGGATGGCATAACAAATGTCGATATTATGCACATATTTTAATCCTTTAATCTAGGTCCTCCACATTTCACAAAACTATGATTAGGACCAAAATTCTAGGATCATTTTTGACTTTTCCGCACTTTTTGGAAAAATGGAAAATTTTAACTTTTTTCTCTGCCCGTCTGCCATTGAAATTTTGGAGTTGACATGTGGCATATGGTGGCTACCTCATTAAAATTGTGCTTCAATTCTACGTAATTTTGACCTTTTTTGGAAAATCAGGAAAATTTTCACTTTTTACCCCGCAAGCCCACACACTCTGATTTTCTCCTTCACCACATGTCGTTTCCTCTATCGCTAAAATCGTCGTAGGCAAGCACTAAATTTTCTCATTTTAACTCCCATTTTTTCTGGAAAAGGGAAAAAATTTAATCCTTTCTTCTGTTGGGCCACCTACGCCGCTTTTTCCATCTTCCACATGTCTCCTTGCTAATTCGTCGCGGGGCCAACGTTTCAAATTTTTATTTTGAGCCCTTTTTGACCAAAAGGGAAAATTTATCCTTTTGCCTTTGCCGGCCCACCGACCTACCTTGTCCTCTGCCACGTGTCCATCTTTCATTTGTCGAGGACCCACGGGCTTAATCTTCATTTTTACTCCCTTTAAGCTAAGGGAAAATTGGCTTAACTTTGTGTCAGCGGGCCCGCGCCTAAAAAACTTCTCCCTCTGCCACATGTCCATCTCATATTCGCTGCAGATCTAAGTCTCCCTTTCTTCCTTCAAACCTCCCTTGCACATTTTTGAAAATTCAAAATTTCCATCGTTGGCCCGCCGACTTCCGCTTTGACCTTGCCATGCTATACACGTGTCGTCTCGTGATTTTTTGTGGAGTTTCGATCCAAATTTTGACTTTAAACCATTTGAAAGTTTAAAAACATCAGAAATCACCAAAACCTCTGTCGGTCCGACGGCCTCGACGACCCGCTCCTTCATTTTTACCTTTTCATGGACACGTGTCCACTCCCGATTGGTTGCGGGGATTCAGACCAATTTTTTACATTTAACATTTTTTGCATAAAGTAAAGCTCTAAAAACCTCTAAGGAAATCCATGACCACCCACCATCCCCCCTGCCAATCAAAACATACCACGTAGGCTAATTTTGATAAAACGGGTCCCTGGGCCCGAAAATGCCCCATTTGTCAAAAAAGGTGAAAAATGAAAAGTTACAAAATTTCCCCACTTTTCCTTAGCCAATTAGAAGCTGGGACGTGGCCAATACATGTCTAAGGATGAATTTGATGGGCAAATGATGCACATGTCTGACCGTCAAAAACTTAAAAAATTTCTAGGTGTGCCCTAGAATTCTGATTTTTTCACCAAGGATGAAAGATTATTTTTAGTTTTATTTTATTTTGAATCAAACTGAAGCACGATTTCTACAACATTTCTTGACGTTGGGATTGGATTTCCAATTGCAAACAACTATGATTTGATCAACTTCAATTTTTGGAGGATCTGGCAAATTTTGGATGATCTGGCAAAGGGAAAAATGACACAACCCACAAATTTGGAAAAACTAGGGCACAAAAAAGTGTAAACTTGGAATATTCCCTCAAATTAGGGAAAAACAACAATTTTGTGAGTATTTTAAAGCATTCAACTAGACGGGAATAATTTCAGACCATTAATTCAAAGGATAAAATGTTTTTTGAGCATATACAGATTTGGAAACTTTTAGAGCAACATGGTGCAATCTCAAATATGGCACCAACATTGGATCTTGCTTGGGGAAGGGCACTCCCAATGAGTCCCACTAGAACAAAACATAGACCAAGTGTCAAAATATCCATTGGGCAAAGGAGTCAAGAGCCAAAATCACCAAAAACTCAGCTGAGAACCCGATAAAAATAGGCTTGCCACAGAATAAGGGTAAACCACACACCATGACAAAACAACAAAAACAAACTAGAAAACAAAGACTATACAACTGTACAATTGGTACATACCTCATATTTTGGTGATTAATCCAAGAAATGCTTCAAATGTCTACCATTAATAGGCAACTCCAGCGATTCCCCATCTAAGTCCTTGAGAAAGAAGGTATGTTCACCAATTCTGATATCAATGGCATAAGGGCCCATCCATAATGCATCAAATTTTCCATGCTTTCCCTTGCCTTCATGCCTACTATCCCACAACAAAATCTAAATATCCAACATTGAAGGCTCCAGGAGTGACCTTCTTGTCAAACAATCTCTTCAATTTTTCCCTATATCTGACATGCCTTTGATGGGATGCTCTTCTCTCCTCATCAAGTTCAATACTCTGATTGATCCTTGATTCATATGGACCAAGCTCTTGATCTTCCAACTGTTGGGAAAACTGAAATGAAGATAACTGTAGGTGCAAGGGTAGTAAAGACTAAGTTCCATACACTAATTCAAATGGGCTTTTACCAGTAGCTCTTTTAGGAATTATCCTATCAGCCCGAACTGCAAATTTAAAATGTTCACCCCACTTCTTCTTGTTTTTGCTCCAAGGTTCTTCTAATGATCTTGAACAAATTATTATTGTTGGAATCAACTTTTCCATTCCCTTGGGGGTTATAGTTTAAAGAATAAGTCAGATTGATTCCATATACATTGCACATTCCCATTAAAGGTTTGGCTCTAAAGCACATGGCATTATCAGCTACAATTTTGACTGGGAATCCAAATCTACATATGAATTGATTCAACAAGAATTCCATAACTATTTGGTGTGTTTCTTTCTTAGTGCGAAATTGCCTCTACCCACTTTGTAAAATAATCAATGGCTACAAGGATCCACTTATGGCCAACACTAGAAGGATCTGAAATCTCACCAATGAAATCCATCCCCCATTTCTTGAAAGGAGCATCAATTTATACAGGCTACAAAGGAAGGGAGACAAAAGCTTTCAGTCTTCTAGAGAAATTTTGGCAACTATCACATTTTCTAACTAGCTGGGTTGTATTTTTAAAGAGAGTAGGCCACCAATAACCAGCTCTCAAAATATTATATGTTTTTACTCTACCAACAAAGTGTCCTCCACAAACTCCCCCATAGAAATCAGCAACTATCTTGGGAGCTTGATCTTCAGCTATGCATTTCAAGAGGACACCTTCAGCATTATTCTAAGCCAACCCAAGGTTTGTGATGATATATTTTTGAGAAGCCAGCTTGAGGGATCTTTTCTAATTTTTATTTAAGTTACTAGGGCAGCACAAGTGTCTAAGGTAGAAGATCACATATTTGTACCACTCAGATCTTACCAATTTTTTAAGAACATTTTCCCTTTCTTCCTTCTAGCTTGATTCACTTCCAACGTTTCTACAAGTTGCTCTCAGCCATGAGCTTAGCAAGACCCAAACCTCTTACCAACTTTATGGTTTGGATGTCCATATCATACTCCTGCAGTTTGTTCACCCATCTACATCTTTTTCATGAGACCTCCATCTTTGATAAGATGTCTTTCACCGTGGTGTGTGGAACATAAGACAACAAATTTTGAACTCAATATATAGGGCCTGAAAACTTCTGTTGCTTTCACCAAGGAAAAAGCTTGTTTCTCCATGATTGTATACTTTAACTCAGCAACCTACAAAGCCTTGCTAAAGAAGGAAATAGGCATCTCAGCCCCATCTTCATCCTTTTGCAGAAAAAAAAAAGCAATGGTATACTCATAGGCAAAGGAAAAGATTTGAAAAGGCCTCTTATAGTTTGGGGCTTCTAAAACAGGTGCATGTTTAAGTGCATCCTTAATTACTTCAAAATATTAAATGGCAGCCTCCTCCCACATGATAACTTGGTCCTTCTTTAGCATGCTTGTGATTGGAAGAGTCAACGTCAGTAAAAGTTGGAAACAAACCTTCTAATAAAATTAATCTTTCCCAAAGAAAGATTGGATGCCTTTCGTGGTTCTTGGAATAGGTACTTTGCTGATTTCTTCCACTCTCTCAGGATCCATCATAAAACCATCTTTTAACACAATCTGATCCAAGCAACTTGGCCTTTTGCACACCAAAATGAAACTTCTTTGGATTAAGAGGAATGCCATACTCCCTACATCTTATCAGCATCTTCTCCAAGTGTTGCAAATGATCACCTATCTGCCTTGAAAACATAGTGACATCATCTTGGTAAAATGCAATGAACTAATTGATGTAACCAGCAAAAACACCATCCATTGTTCTTTGAAAAGTGGTACTAGCATTCATCAAACTAAAGGGCATCCTAACAAAAACATATGTTCCCCAAGGAGTAGTGAATGTTTTCTTAAGTCTTTCTGATTCTTTGATAACCACTTGATTGTATCCAGAGAAACCATCCAATGTAGAAAGCAACTTAGACCCTATCATAAGCTGCAACATATTTTCCATATTTGGCAAGGGATAGTTTGCCTTCATGGATGCTTGTTTTAGATTTCTAAAATCCACACAAATTCAGATGTCTCCGTTCTTCTTTTTTATTATCACAAGGTTTCTAACCTAAGATGAATATCTAGTGGGCTAAATAATCCCTCCCTCCTTTAGTTTCTTCAATTCAATTTGCTTGCATTTTCAAGGAGAGAAGTGGATTAATTGTCTTTTACCTCTATATGAATGGCTTAGTCTTGGCCTCAAGAGGGATAGCATGTTGAAACAAGTCTTCTTTATATTATTTTAGCTTATAATAGGACCAAACAAGGCAGTCTTGATATTTTTTGTAAGAGTAGGGGGCATAGGATTGTTTTTCTTGCCTACTTAAACTACTGCCTAACCAAACTTTTCTTGGTTTTTCCTTTGTTCCCAATTCATGCTCTTCCACATCCCTTGAGGTAGACATGTTTCTATTGATGATGCAATCAACATTGTTAAAATTATACTTAATGAGGAAAAAAGGCCTTTAGGAATGGTGTTAGTTTTCAATTGGATAATATATTTTCCAAACGAAGTCTCTCTTCCTTCAGTCATACACACCATTGGTTCCAAATCAATATGCTGATCTACAAACTCACCTTGATTTTGTAAGAACCTTTGCACTTGAGAATCATCATCAAACACTTGCCAATGCTTGATGTTGTTAGGGATAGCTGGCCTAGTTAGCACTTCAATTTTGTATTCACAATAAGGTGAAATGGTGCAATTTACAAATCTTGACCCCAACACTGCCAACTTGTCAGCAGCAACATTCATACTTTTGTCATGATGCACAATATTGAAGGAATCAAACATCTCAACTAGATCCCCAATTACGTGTTTATACTGCTTCATCCACTAATTTTTTATAGCATACCATTTTCTTATTTGTTTGACAACTAGCTTTGAATCTCCCTTTGCAATGATGTCCTTGACACCATAATTTCATGTAATTCTCAGACCCAAAAACAAGGTTTTATACTCAACAATGTTGTTATTACATTCAAAATTAAGCACCATTTCCAAATTTGGAGCAAGCTCCATCAAATAGCAAGGTCTAAAGAGAACATACCTACTCAAGGCAATTTGACTGGTCCATTTTGTGTTCTTTTCCATCAACAAAACCAATAAAATTATCAGCATCAACATCAGTAAATAATACTTCATAAGTAACATTGTTTGGGTTCTCAATTAGATGCAACATTTTCTTTTCTCCATAGAGCTTGACTAGGCTGCCATCAATGGGAATGGTGGCAAAAGACATATCCATTTGGACACTCCCTCCAAAACTTGTATTCCACTTTCTTGACAAAATTATACCCCATTTGGTAGGGTAATAAACAATCACAACATCCAATTTTAAATTCCTCCCAGGATAAGATGCAAGTTGCACAACCAAACCTTTTACACAACCAACTACCAGCTCTTCTCTTGAGTCCATGGCATTACATTTTCCATAGGTTGTTTTCACTTTGATATCTAACTCATTCATGACTTCTAGAGGCATGACATTATATGATGCATTGGAATCAAACATACAATTGTGAAGTAGCTTATCCTGTATGATCAAAGTTGTGAAGAATGGATCAACATTTAATTGGGAATCAACTAAAGATGTCCCCAAATATACCTCAGGTTTCTCTCTAAAATCCTCTATTACTGGTGGTGTTCTAAGGTCTGCAATGATCTAAGGAGGATTTTCATAAACGTTTACATTTCTACTTGGAATATTCCTCTCTTCTTTCAACCCCAAGTACTCAAACGCTCTCTTCTTATGCTCAGGAATTCTAAGCAACTCAATGATTGGAACAATCAATTTAATTTGGCTCAATACTTGGGCTATGTCATAGGGGACACTCTTTGGAAAAACAAACATTAGAAGGGAGAAAAGAAGATTCATTAGATGGCAATAGATTCTTGGCAGATTGGGCATGAGGAGGACTGTAATTTTTACTTGGGAAAATAGAGATTTTAGTAAGTGTTTCATTCCTAGGATCTTCTTTTGGAATGCTTGTGAGCAAGGGTGTTTTAGGTTTGGCTTGAGGTCTAACTCCCTTAACAAAATTTCTTCTAGTGTTATATTCTTTCTCTTGAGCTACAACAACATTCGTCAACAATTGTCTATCTTCCTCTAAAGGGATACCACCATCATACTTCTTAATCATCAAAGCTCTTAAGTATTCAAATTCATTGTTAGGAATTTTGAAAGCTTGCACTACATCAACTTGAAGAGTATGGGGGGGAAGAAAACTTTTACCCATTTGATGTAATCACAAAAGGTAGTAGCAGTCCTAGCACTGATTACTTCAGTAGATGTCACTCTTTCTTGTGAGCTTGAAGAACAGCCCACCATGCAAATATCATCATTAGTACCATCATCATTATTAACTTCACCTTCTTCCTAGTCTACTTTACATGGAGGATGAGGAAGAAAACATTTATCACACCAATCAATATAAGAAACCTCTTCAACAATAGCAACCCTAGTAGTTAAGGGATCAGGTAACACTCTTCCTTCATGTGCTGAGGATGTCTATGTGCAGACCCAACAGGCCCTTTACCTTTTTCATCAAACCTCTGCTCATTCCTATGGTGATTTCCAAATATATCTTGTGCTGGCTGCCTTGGCTGACCTTGTAAAATCTACTCAATTCCCTTCTCAGCTCTTGCCAACTTGTATGAGTTTGTTTGACAACCCCTACCAAAGTTTTCATAATCTCTTCTAAATCAGCACCTTTTCTAGCTTGAGGTTTTTCAGGGTTTATAAATTTTACACCATCTCTCTTGATATTTTTTCCAACAACCTTGATATTGTTTTCAATTTGAAGTGCCATGGTGAAAGCTTGTCTTAGATTGGTAGGGTTCTTGTCTCTTAGGTAATAGGCTTCATTTTTATCAAATGCATCTACATATTTGATTAAACAAGATTCATCACAAGGTGTCAAACCAATAGACAGCCTTCTCAAAGTTTTGTTAAACCTTATGTTGAAGTCATGGACTGATTCATTAGGGTTTTTCTTGATATTCTCAAACTCATAAAAAAGAAATATTGGATCAGTATTGTCACCATATTGGAACCTAAATACATTTTTCAATTCAGTCTAAGAGTCAATAGAATTATCAAGTAGAGCCTTGCACCAATCCCTAGCATCTTCTTCTAGTGTATGAATGAACAACTTAATATACACATTTTCAAACTCTATCTCAAAATATTCCATCATATTAACAAAGAGTTTGAGATGCTGATCACCAGTTATTGCATTGTTGCCTTGAAATTTTTGCAATCTATTTTTAACATCTTGTGGAACAACATTCAGGTAACCATCCATTCCTCTAAAATCTATGGGATGAAGGGTGTTAATAACAAATTGAGGTCTAGGATAAGCCATATTGTTTAGTGGAGGTGATCTTGGAGGTGAAACAAGCAAATGAGGAGTGTAAGATCTTTGAGGCTCAAGAATGTGATTCACAAGATTGGTATTCTCTAAACGCTGATTTTCTTGGAAATTTTTATTTGAATTAAAGCACAGAGGTGTAAATTAGAGAAGGAACTTACTAGGTACAACAAAAGGACCTTCACTAGTTGAGGCAAACAAGTTTATGAGAGGATTGCTTGAATCAGAATCACTTGAAGAAGAGTGATAATCCTCTACCAAAGGCTGACCTCTCTCACCAATGGATATATATTTCATTGATGTCTTACCTTTAACCACTTTCCAAACTCTTCTCCCTTCCAACTCTGAGTTTCTTGAATTTGAGAACAATTTTTTAGCAGATTCTCTAAGGAAGAGAGATCTTCTTCCTTCCAGTTTTGCAGAGATCAACAACACAAAAATAAATGACAGAAAGCTTAAGACACTAGTATTTATCAATATCTAATTAGCATGGAGTCACCACTAAGGAGTTTCACCCTATTTGTGCAAATGCACTAAAATACCTTGTCAAATATTTACCAGCACTGAAAATATTGCCAAACTTTACAAATCAGACCTCCCTTCTTCCTAAATTTTCAATATCAAATGTAAATGAAGTGCAACAACTACTGAAAACTGGTAAAATTACACACAGAACTTATATCTTCACTCAATCGTTACAAATTTGAGTATAATCTTGTGATTAGATTTATAATTGCACATAAATCACACAAGAAGTATTACCAGGGATCTAAAATACTGACATATTGAAGAATCTCCCCAGTAACGGTGCCAGAAAAGTGTTGGTACCCAAATGTTTTCTCCTTTTCAGTCTGAGCAACATCAGAGATATGGCATGAAGCTTGAAGTCAGATAGATCATGATGTGTGTCGTTTTGTAGCTGGGGATGTGATCTAATTAACACTCATATTTTTGGAGAGATGGATAACACTTTGAAAGGATCTGATCTGACCCTCACTATTTTAGGTTGTGTCTTTCAACCAAGGTAAGAGAACCTATATTGTAATCCCCAAATGGTGAAGGAGATGAATATATCCCTTAATTTATGTAAGTAGTATGAAAAGGATGTGGGAAAATATGATCAACACTGCAAATCTAACTTTCACAAGTTGTCACTTCTAGATTATGGAGATATTTTCAATGCAAGGAAAGGGTTACTGGAGACATTATATGATCCTGATTTGCTTTATGCATTTTTGTAAATGGATTATATTCCTTTGTTCAACACAATGCAATGCAGGGGTAGTATGGGTAAGATGGGTTATTTAGAATGATTTTTTGGTGGGGTATTGATGAGACCAACTGGGATATATCAAATATTTGACAACCTCTACAATACTTGAAATAACTATCAGATAAAATGCTTCAAATAATCAAGACATTATTTCAACTAGAAGAGGTATAAATGGAAGCCCAGGCAGTACTCTTCACACAATATTTTAGAACTCACCACAAAGTGTTGAAGTATAGAACTCAATGAAACACAAAAATCCTTGATCAAACCATGCCTAAGGTACCCCCAAAGGCTTACAAGCAATCTCTGTAGTCAATGAAGGTAAAGTGATTTTCAATTTGTTTATCTCTTTATCAAATGAAGGCTCTTCTGAACATGAGATTGCAAATGCCACTAAACTATCAACAAAAAATGGGGATTCTATGTGATTTCTAAAGAATTTCAATGCAAGATTGCAACAAGAATAATGAAAACTATTTGCAAGCATTTAAAAATGATAACAAACATCATATTACCCAGAAAAACACAAATTAACTCAAAAGCTTGCTAGATTCATCAGCAAGGGAGAGTTTCATGAACAATATCAAAGTTTTGTGATGGCTAAACACTTATAGCCAACTCACATACATAAATATTGAACACAGAAGAAATTATCCTAGTTCTTTGGTGGGTTTTTTAGAAAAATGAGCTTTCTCTCAAAATTTGCTCATGATTTTTCAACTTTTCCCAACCTCTTTTTATTCCTCCAAATTGCATTATATACTTCATGCCACATTGGAGCCTTCTTTCACAAGTAAATAATATGCCATGGGATCAATTTTTTTCAAAACAATCCTCATGATTCAATGAAAATGACATCAAATAGAAAAACATTCGCAGGTTGTCAGGTGTGCCCAAAAAGACTAAATCATTACAAATATCTGAATCATTATCTATCCTAGAGGCACATTCTTCATTATTGAGGCACGTAAACACCTTTTACTCATCATTTTCACCTTTTTACCTTTTCAAATTACATCTGTAACTTTTGATTTTGTTTCATGTGTTTGCTCAGGCTGGGGCAATTTTTTTTTCAAAAACATCTCAAATCAAAATATCGAGTCATGAAAATGATTCCAATGATCCTAGAAGGCCAAAAAAACATGGAATCACCAAAAAATTGATGAAATATTATGCAAAATTCATGATTCCAAGCATCTTGGAGGAAAAATTGTGGCAAAAATTGAAAATGCACAGTTTCCCTTGATCTGCTACGTGTCAAGCTATGATTGGGACCAAATTCGTGCTTATTTTTTGAATTTTTGAGATTTTTGAAAAAATGGAAAAATGTGACTTTTTCTCCTACCCCTCTGCCTTTTAATTTTAGAGCTAACATGTGGCACATGGTGGGTCCCATTGGGATCGAGCTTCAATTCTGTGTGTTTTGATCATTTTTGGAAAATTAGAAATTTTTCACTTTTTGGCCTGTGGGTGCCCACCTCTGATTTCTCCCTCGCCACATGTATCCTTGTGATTCATCATAATCCAACACTTCAAATTTTGATTCTAAGCCTTTTTTTCAAAAGGGAAAAAATTCCCTCCTACCACCGTCTTCCCACCAACCCACTTTGTCCTTTGCCACATGTCCATCATTGATTCACGACGGGGCCATGCTCCAAAATTTTATCCTAGGTATTTTTTACCAAAAGGGAAATTTTTTATTTTTCTTCCATGGCCTACACTTCCCTCTGACTCTGTTGGACATGACTCCACCTGTGATTGGCTCATGGGGGCACACTAAAATTTTTCACTCTGAACTCTTTTATGAAAAAGTGAAAAAATCCCCTTTTACCTTTGCCAGCCCACCGACTTGTTCTTCCCTACCGTGCTGCCATGTGTCCTCCTTTGATTAGAGTGTGGATGAAGCTTATTTTTAAACTTTAGAGAATTAGAGCTAAAAAAATCTAATTTCCCCCTTGGCCCGCTCCTTCCTTTGACCTTTTATGGACACGTGTTCACTCCCAATTGATTGCAGGGTTTTGGGACAAATTTTGAATTTTAAAATTTTCGTAAAGTAAAGTCTAAAAATTCCAATGGAATCTGACCACCCACCATCCCCCTACCAATCAAAACATGCCATGTAGGAAAATTTGGAAAAAACAGGTCCTTGGGCCTGAAAATGCCCCATTTGTCAAAAATGTGAAAAATGAAAAGTTACAATATTTCCCCGCTTTTCCTAAGCCAATTAGAAACCGCCACATTGCCAATGCATGTTTGAGGAAGAAATTGATGGGAAAATGATGCTCGTTTGACCGTTAAAAACACAAAAATTTTCCAGTTGTTCTCAGAATCTGATTTTTTCACCAAGGACAATTTTTTTTTGAATTGGAACCAAACAAAACATGATTTCCAAGCATTTCTCGACCTTAGGATTGAATTTTCAATGGCATACAAGGATGATTTGATCAATTTTGATTTTTACATGATATGTGAAAGGTTAAAATGACATAGCCAGCAAAATTGGAAAAACTAGGGCATAGAAAAGGGTAAACTTGGATTATATTTTCAAATTAGGGAAAAACAAGAAGTTTGTGAACATTTTAAAGCATTCAACTGGAGGGGAAGAATTTCAGACCATCAATTCAAAGGGTAAAATGTTTTTGAGAAAATACATATTTAAAAAATTAGGGCAACATAGTGCAAGATGAAAAATGGCAGCAACACTACTTTCTTTATAGTGGCGTTACTTACGTCACTTCAAAGAGGGGAAAATGTAGACACCTAAATTGTTCTTACACAATTTTAATGATAAAGTTGTATCAATTATCCTCTATCTCATCATTTATGTTATAATTAGTTATTTTTACTAATCAACTAATGTTTCCCTCCATTTTGGTAAATTAACGACACTTCGTTAATTAACTTACTTTTATCACATTTTGGATGCAAATTAACGATGCTTCGTTAGTTATAATCCTCTTCAAATGAATTGATTTACTATTATTAGTTAATTAAGTCTTTTTAACATGCATTTAATCAATAAAATATTTTATTTGTTAAATCCCACTTTCAAATGCTTCCAATCTTATCAAATTCCTCCTCAATCATCTCTAAATAGCCTAAAAATCTTATTTTATCCTGTTAATTAATTTCAATTGATTAATTAAAGCACCCCCAAATCCCATGAGTTGTTAAATCACTAGTTAAATCATCTAATCATGGTTAATTAGCCTAAAGTTACTTAATCAGTTGTCCCATATTCCTTATGATTCAAGCTTTCCCCAACTACAATGCTATAAAAAGGACCAAGCTCCTACCTTCACACCTTACACTATACTTTGCATAATATCTCATATAAAACATATGATTAAGAGATTCTCCATTATTTTGGCATAGCTTCTTTTCATTCAATACTACTATTGATGAGTAGTAGAAGAAGATCCAAGATTGGAATTATATCCATTATTTGGTGAGACCTTCTCCCTCTATTTAGAAAACAACAACATAATTTGATTTCTCATAGATCTAATTAGGTTCATTTTAATTTAGTAATCATTAACTTCGTAAGAATGCTTATAGATTAGATGATTAATTTCATGTAATTTTCATTGTGCATTCTCATAAGCTATGATCACGATGGTTCTAGAATGAACTTGTAGCTTTGCTTTAGACTACTTGGTGTTAGTCTAGGTTAAATAAATTTTCTTAAATTTTGTGTAGTTCAGACTAGGTTGATATTTTTGAAGTGATCTTCTGAAAAATAAAGCTAATTATTGATCCTAAGTTTTTTATCTCAATGATATGGTATGCTTTAGACTTCATTAAAATAGTGTATGATTTAAGACAAATGGTTGGTCTTCCACAAGCTTGTAAGTTATTATATTGTTACAGTGGACCTAGACCAAAGGAGAGCATTCACAAGTATAATAATGGATATGTTACATTTATAATAGGTCCGAGACAATCATGAATAATTCTCAAAGGTGAAGGAATCTTATGCCACAAGGGAAGAGGATTGTAAGTATCTACTGAAGTATAGTGATGATGCATAGTATGTTGAGAAGTCTCTTATGGTTCAAAATTTCTAAAATTTAGTGTGATTAAGTGTTCAATGTGCTTAGATGGTAAAAGGACAAGCTATTAGTGTGAGAACGAGTGTAAGATATCTTCATGATATGGGGTCAATCATTTTACTTCTAGATGGTGAAATTAAAGTCACAAGGTGGTATTAGGTATGTGTACACAATAAATTTGAAATTTTATCTCTTGGATGCATGATCTCAGTCACTAAAATTGATAAGAACTGAAAAAATTGTTTAAGACCTAGCAAAAGAGGTCAAGGTGATTTATAGCCAAGAAATCAAAGTAGGTAGCTAAGTTTTATGCATGTGAGCTAGAGATAGTAGTCTTTAGCTCAAGGGGAGCTATAGAATGTTTTTCTATATCTTGAAGGGTGTGTGAGAGCTCATCATTATTTATATTTAAAAAAATGAAGTTCTTGTTCAAGGAATTCAGTAAAAAAGGATGAGATATGTCAAGAAGAGTAAAGACAGAGAGAAAAATTGGGTATTCTCGAGTGTTGAATAGACCTACAAGGTGAAAATATGAATGAAGGATTAAAACGAGGTGTATCATCTCAGGGGGATCCTAGTTCAAGTTTATATAGAATTTTTTAATTGTTTAAATTTATAGAAGATGGAATTCATGCCTAGGGGGATCTTTGTTTAGGTAATTTGTTCTTCTCTTGTCTTAAGTCACTTATTTCCATGTAAAGTCCATGAATACCTTTGTCATATATGTTAAACTGGGAGAAGTGTAACAATAAACATGCAAATGAGGGTCATATAAGTGTGTGTTCTATCATGGTTTTCATCAATGTTTCTAGGATGGTTTCCATCAATGAAAAAGGGGGAGTTTATTTGAAGTGTGTGTCACTTGTGTTGTCATTCAGATCAAGTGATCTACATGATCTAGGTATGTTGGTTAGGTGATTTAGGAGTATGGATAGGTGATATAAAGGTCTCCTAAGGTGCATATGTGTGGCTTGAATCTCTCAAATTTGGTATAAAGGGAAACCAAAGTCTATAAGGTAAGTGAGAGTCTTGTGAGGTGCATATGAGTTATGTGAGTCTTGAAGGTTGGTTATTTGTGGATTTTATAATATTTTTGGATTGTATCAAGTCCTTATATCATGATTTATATTCTCTCATGTCAGATAAATATTTCTAACAGTCTTATAGGCCTATGATTAGGTCTAGATAATTGAGTGTCTATGAATTATCACTCTCTATCTTCAAGGTTGAATGCATAGCGTCTTACTGAAGAAAAAAATGAAGGAATTATCATCATGATTGGTCACAAGGAGTCTTAGGAGGTGGAAGAAGGATCCATCTAAGAAACTCAAGTCACAAAATTGTTCAAGGAAGGAAACATGAAACGTTAACTCCATTTCACAAGCATAATCCTTAGGGGTCTAAAAAAGTGAAGTAGTGAAGGAATTATAATGAGCCCAATCATTTGGACATGTATTATAGGTGGATAAACTCATTTCAGGGCTTAGAAGGTCAAGAAATATGCCTTAGAAGAAAAATACCACTTCTACCTACAGTTACCCTCAAGAAATTAAACTAAACTTACATGACAATGGGATGGGATAGAAAAATTCAGGGATACATTTTTGATAAAAAAAAACTATGGGATATGGTGTAAGTAGGTGTCGTTGAGATCCATGTAAAATTTTAGGTCCTCAGGAAGTCATTTGAGTAATTTATTTAAGTTTTTGCAAGACTAATTTTTGAGAAAGGTCCATTCATACCACTTGGACTTCTTATGTGTCCAACGAAAATATAAATAATTTCCCAATTAAGTCATAACAAATTTTTTTTAGTAAAGTGGCATAAAATTTATGTGCAAATATATTTTTTTCAAAAGGAGGTGTAATGTTACCGCCCTTAATTATATATCTTACATGGGATGGATATAGCCGACTTGTTGCTATCATAACTTAATATCATGTATCTCTTTTATATATGATCTATTATCATTGTTGGTCGGCCTTGATGATGGCCATAACATAGGAATAGTATAAATAGGGGTTATAAGTAGTGGATGATCATTATGTTAAGTATTTGAGTCTTATTATATGTTCTGGAGGTTGCCCCCTCAAAGTGGCCAAGCTATTATACTTTCATATTGAGAGAATTTATGTGCAATATTGTGTTATTTGGTGTTCTATTGCTGGTGACAATCATAATTAATCAAGTAATTTCATTACAAGTGGTATCAGAGCTTGATCTCAGCCAGGACAACATCAAACCCTAATTTTGAAGGTTCGGCTATATCTCAAGATTGGTAGCGAATTTTTCTACAATTGTTTTTGTGGTTGGGATAAATAAGTCAAGTAAGCTTCTCTCCAAATTTCAATACGTTTTGACTTGTTTTGCAAAAGTTATTATGGTTCTATATTTATTCATAATTTGGCTCCCTAGGGTGTAATTTTTGGAAATTTTTCAAATTTCTTATATTTTCGGAAACCCATCCAAATAATAGCTAGGGTTTATATTTTATAAATTCCTATAATTGGCCAAAAAAATTACAAAACCCTAAACCCTAAAATTTTGCCTTATTAAGTCTACCCCTAGGACCACATCCTTCATCATGGCTAGTAGATCTACCTAGGCCAAGGAAAAGGACAAGAAACTCCAGGAATGACCCCAAATAAGGAAGATATGGCTTTAAATTCTACTAGTTTGGGAGTATCTGAGGTGGTCATCCAACTTCGAGACAGGGTAAACAATACAGTGAGTAAGGATGACATTAATGTTGAGCTTCATCAACTGAAAGGTAGCCTTAGGAGTGAGATTCAAAAGGTTTTTCATGTAATGCAACAAGATTTTTTGAATTCTATTTCTAATACAACTTGCAATGCTAGTCATATGGGTTCTACTAGAAATGGTCACACAGATCCAAATCACTCAAATCATGGAGGATCCTTTAATCATTCAAGTGGATCTTCTCACCAATGGAGGGGTATGATTCCAAAAGTTGAAATGCATAAATTTGATGGAAAGGATCCACTCAATTAGATTACCCAAATGGAAAATTTCTTTGATCTCCATTAGATCCCAAGAGGACAAAAGGTAACTGTGGCATCCTTATACCTAGAACCTGATCAATTTGTTTGGTATCGTTGGTTATGTGCTCAAAGGCAGAAGAATGGCCTAAATGTCACCTAGACAGTGTTCATTGAAGAGCTTCAATTACACTATAGTTCTAGTGTTTCTGAGAATTACTTCAGCCAATTAGCAAAGTTACGCCAAACTGGTTCAGTTAAGGAGTATGTCCATCAATTCCAAACTTTTTCCTTACGTGTGGAGGATATTATAGAAGAGTATTTGAATGACCTATTTCTTGGGGGTCTTAAGGACCACATTGAGCATGAGGTATGCATGTTTAACCCACTCAAGGTTGCTGATTCTATTATCATGGCACGTTGAGTAGAGGAAAAATTTCTTTCTAGTAGAAGGAAAACCTTTTCTAGCATAAAATATCGTAACACCTTGTCTCCTTCTTACCCTCGGCCAATTCGGTTGACACCTCAAAAAATTGAAGAAAAAAGAGCCAAAGGGTTATGCTTTAACTATGCTAGAAAATATGGACCAAATCATAAATGTTCTGAGAATTTTTTTTTGTACATTGAAGGATCTAGTGATGAGGAAGAATATGAGGAAAAATCAATAGAGGAAGTGGAAAAATTAGAGGAAGAATCTAGATATCCTCAGCCCACTATTTCATGCCATGCTCTATCAGGTATTAGTACTCCACAAACCCTTCAAGTTGTGGGTTATCTTAAGAATCAGAAGGTAACAGTCTCGATTGATTCAGGGAACACACATAATTTCATCAATCATAAGTTGGCAACAAGACTAAATTGTTTCATCTACACATCACCTGATTTTCAAGTAATGATTGCAGATGGTGGCATAGTCCAGTGTTCAGGTAAATGCCATAAATTCAAAATCATGATGAGTGATTACACATTGGAATCTACAATGTTTGGTTTTCCCATGGGTGGAGCTGATATTGTCTTAGGTGTTCAGTGGCTCACTACCTTGGGCACCATAGAGATAAATTTCTAGGAATTGTTCATGCGCTTTCATTCTGAGGGTAAAAAATTTAAAATTTGAAGTCTACAAGCTAAAGATTCTCTAGTGGTGATTTCTCACCAAATGTAGAAGATTCTTAAAAAGGGGTCTAAAGGTTTTGTATCACGATTGTTCTCTATAGAAGTCCAACCAAAAATGAAGGTATTGCATCCTGATCTTCAAAATGTTATTAATGAACATGTAGTTGTCTTCAAGGAACCAAGAGGATTGCCACCTGAAAGAGAGCATGATCATGTTATTCAATTGATTGTAGGAAACCAACTACCCAACATCAGGCTTTATAGATATCCATATATGCAAAATAATGATATTGAGAATATGGTGGAGGAAATGTTGGAAATGGGTATTATTCGTCATAGTCAAAGTGCCTATTCTACTCCTATTGTGATGGTGCATCGCAAGGATGGAAGATGGCTCATGTGTCCAGATTATAGAGAGCTTAACAAGTTCACTATCAAAGATAAGTTTCCTATTCCCGTCATTGATGATTTATTAGATGAGTTGCATGGTGCCATTTATTTTACAAAACTAGATTTGTGTTCTAGGTATCACCAATTTAGAGTTAAGTAAGAATATATTCATAAGATAGCTTTCAGAACTCATCAAGGCCATTATGAATTCTTAGTGATGCCATTTGGCCTTACCAATGCTCCCTCCACATTCCAAAGCTGATGAATTCAGTATTTAGACCATTCCTAAGAAATTGTGTCTTAGTATTTTTGGATGATATACTCATCTATAGAAAATCATGGGAGAAACACTTACATCATGTCAATACTGTCTTAGAAGTCTTAGAAACATCAAATTTATGCCAAGCATTCAAAGTGTTCTTTTGGGGTATAGGAAGTGGAACACTTGGGCCATATTATTTCTCATGAAGGTGTTAAGGTGGAGCCTCACAAGATCCAGGCCATGGTGGAATAGGAAACCCCAAGAAACCTCAAACAATTACGAGGTTTCTTAGGTTTCATAGGGTATTATCATTGATTTTTCAAAAACTATGACAGTATAACAAGACCACTCACAAAATTATTGAAGAAGGACTCCTTTCAGTGTAATGAGGAAGCATCTAGGGAATTTGAAAATTTGAAGGTAGCTATGTGCACCACTCTAGTATTGGTAACCCCATATTTCTCCAAAACTTTCATAGATGAGTGCGATGCTTCAAGAAATGGAATTGGAGTAGTATTAATGCAAGAAGGAAACCCCATTGCTTTTGAGAATCGACAACTAAAAGGAAAGAATTTGTTAAAATCCACATATAAAAAGGAAATGATGGCAATATTACATGTAGTCAAACAATGGAGACCATACTTGATGGGTAGACATTTTAAGGTAAAAACTAATCATGGTAGTTTGAAATATTTATTAGAACAACTTCTATCTTTAGAAGAACACCAAAAATGGGTCACTAATATGTTAGGATATGACTTTGAGATTGTTTATAAGAAAGGAAAGGAAAATTTGGTCACTGATGCTCTATCTAGGAGGGATGAGTCCTCCGAAGCATTGTTATGTTCCATCTCTATACTACATTTAGATTGGGTAGATCAAGCATGAGAAGAATGGAAGAAAGATGCAACCACACATACTCTCATTCAAAATATCCAGGTAGATTTTTCCATATCAAATTAATTTATGTGGAAGGGGGATACATTGTGGTACAAATATTGGTTATATCTATGTAAGAACTCTACACTTAAACACCATGTTCTTTCAGAGCTACATTCTTCTCCAATAGGTGGCCATGTTGGGGTCCTAGAAATATATCATAGAGTTAAGAAGGATTTCTTTTGGGAGGGGTTGAAAGGAGATGTTCAAAAATTTGTGGCAGAATGTTTGGTTTTCCAAAAAAATAAGGGCAAGACCATTAAGACACCTAGTATTCTCCAACCTCTGTCTATTCCTAGTGAGAGATGGGAAGAGGTATCAATGGATTTCATCACAAGATTACCTAAATCATAAGGGAAAAGTGTCATCATGGTCATGGTAGACAGACTTACCAAATATGCTCATTTTTGTGCCATGGCTCATCCTTTCACAGCTAGTACCGTTGCCATCTCTTTTATGGATACAGTTCAAAATCTCCATGGCATGCCAAAAATTCTAGTAAGTGATCGTGATCCAATATTTACAAGTAACTTTTGGATTGATTTTTTCTCTTGTCTTGGTACCAACTAGCCCAGAGTTCCTCTTATCATTCCCAATCAGATGGGAAAACTGAGGTGGTAAATAAATGTTTAGAGGGATATCTTCGATGTTTTACTTTAGATAAACAAGAACATTGGGTGCAATGGTTACCACTGGTAGAATGGTGGTACAATACTTCATTTCATACCTCCTCCAAATGTCTCCATTTCTAGCACTTTATGGGTACCATCCTCCATCACTCATATCTAGCTTGAAGGTCAAACCAAAGGTGAGAGTAGTCAAAGATCACATTCAGCATCAACATGAGGTACTCTCTAGTCTTAGAGAAAATTTAGCACAGGCACAAAACTGTATGAAGCAACAAGCTGATCAACATAGGAGTGAGTGAAACTTTGAAGAGGGAGACTTTGTTTTTGTAAGGTTACAACCATATAAGAAATTATTCTTGAAACAACAACAAAAGGATAATAAGCTTGCTCCTAAATACTATGGTCCTTACCAAGTTTTGTAGAAAATTTGTAGTGTGGCATATAAGCTAGAGCTCCCTCTAGGAAGTAGAATACATCCAATCTTCCATGTTTCTTTCTTAAATAAATTTATTGGGAAAAACATTTCCACCCAATCAGTGCTTCCGAAACTAGATGAGGAAGGAAGGATCATATTGGAACCTGAAGGCATTCTTCATACACACACCAAAAGAATGAGGACATGAGTCATTACTGAGTACTTGATCAGGTGGAAGAATAGGAATATTGACGATGCATCATGGGAAGATGAAGCATTCATGTTGTAGCATCTAGGGCTTACCAACACTGGGGACAATGTTGCTTTGAAGGGGAGGGGCATGTTATGCCCTTAATTATATATCTTACACGGGATGGATATAGCTAACTTGTTACTATCATAACTTAATATCATGATGTATCTCTTTTATATATGATATATTATCATTGATTGGTCGGCCTTGTTGATGGCCATAGCATAGGACTAGTATAAATAGGGGTTATAGGTAGTGGATGATCATTATGTTGTTTATTTGAGTCTTATTATATGTTCTAGAGGTTGACCACTCAAAGTGGCCAAGCTATTATACTTTCATATTGAGATAATTTATCTACAATATTGTGTTATTTGGTGTTCTATTGTTGGTGATAATCATAATTAATCAAGCAATTTCATTACATGTAATTAATAAGTTCTCACCATTTTCTGGGCATGTTTTTCTGGATTTCAAGCATGTGCTGAAATCGATAGAAGATTTTTTTTTTGCCTCAAATACTATATGTGATCATTCATAATTCCTCCAAATGGTTATTAATAATGTTTCCAAGGCTTACAATATGTTGAAATAGGTTGAGAGTCTTGAAGGTGCATGTCAAGCTTAGTAACATGCCTTAAGTCAAACCATTCTTCATGTGCAAGCATTGTTGATAGTAAAATTGAGTTAGTTTGTTCTAAAAGAAGAGTTTATGGATTCCATGGTTCTAATTAAACATCATGGAATTCCTTTTTTTCAAGTTGTAGGGGCTTGTGTAACAAGTTAGTATAATGAGTGGTGAAGAAAATTCTTAAACATGAATGCTCTTTTTTTTCATGGTAAAAGTATAGCCAATTGATATGAGTATGTTGAAGTAACAAGTTTTATGAACTCTGAGAAATAATCCACGGTGTTCGAGTCATCTTCCAAAATGAATTTGAGAGGATTTTTAGGAACACATGACATGTTATGGGTTGATTGTCATTACATTAGCAGGTTTCAATGCATTGTAGTCTGTAATTCTAGTTGTTAGGAGTTTATGAAGGATCTTCAAGGTTGGAAATTGATCAAGGAAGTTGGAAGTTGATCTTACAAGATCATATGAGTTTTAAGTGTTCAATTGCATCTAAATTTGTTCAATAAAAATCATTTTAATAGCTCTTGAGTTACACGGTTGTGAAAACCCTGGCCTTAGTGTTTTAAAAATACTTTTGTTCGATTCTCTCAAACCATCAAACAAAAAATCAAGATATTTAGAATAGAAATCTATGCATCTATTATGACCTAGTTGTAAAAATAAATTTGTGATTTCATTGAGTGAGCTGAGAGATATCCTTAGAAGAATTTTGAGCACAATGGAGAAACAGTACCGAGCTAGGTTGTTGTTTCCAAATGAAAAATTATTTTTCAAAGTCATCTGGAATCTATTGAAGGTATTCCTCTAATCAATGCATGATTCAATAACCATGAAGAAATCCTTGAATCAAGGAAAAGAGACCAAAACACATGAAGACAATGAATATTTTGAATGTGTCAATTGTGTGTTAGTAAGCGTAGAGTTAGTATTGTAGTCATCAAATTCAAACTCTTAAATGAATGCATCTAAATGTCATACAAAAGTGTATTCAAGTTCATTGAGGGTTAAGAAAGGTTTAGTATATTGGAAATCATCATTTGAATTCATTTTTTTGGCACTACTAGAGTGAAACTATTATCCATTTTTTTTTATGGAAGTGAATGGTGCAAGGTCAAGCCCATTCAAGTGGAATGAAATTTCATGGAAATTGAATAGCTCCAAACAATCATAATGACATGAAAAGCCTTCAAAGGTCGATATGGAATGTAGAAAGAAAATATTTTTTTGCTCATCCAAAGAAGGTATTTTGATCTTACAAGGCAGATATGGAAGGTTAGGGGTCAAAGATTGGATATCAAAGTTGTGAATGGGAATTTGGTAAGTTTATTGATATAGAAAAAGGGAAACTCATGAAAGTTAGTTCTTGTGAAGTAAGATTAATTCATGAAATGGGTGAAGACTGAGCTGAACTGTAATAAGAGAGAAAAGGTGTGATTAAAATTCTATAACAGTCAGTCTATAATAGTTACAAGAATGTAATAATTTAATTATCTCAAAATAAGGAGATGAATAGGATTTTTTAGGTCAAACAAAGTAATCCAAAAGTAAAGAGTATTGTGAAGTTGATAGGTCAAGTGAGGAGTTTTTATCATCTATAAATAATAGCTAGTGGGTAGAAACTAAAATTGATGAAAAACCCCTAATATCTTCAATTGAAGAAAACTTTTTTGCAAAGAAAAACCCCAGGAAGTATCTTTTAGGACAGTAGTTGTTTCTTGTGCAATGAAGAGGATGAAGGAGAGTAGTCTAGTTAGTATGTAGTTAAATTTTTTTGTCAAAGTATATTGATGTCATGATAGTATTATTGATATTTATATTGTATATTATATACTGTTGATTTAGATCAAATCAATGTGCTTTGTTTTATATATCAATAAAGAAAGGCTCTGAGTACGTTTTGTGTTCTTATCATGTGTGCATGTCATGAAAGACTATATAAAATTATGATCAAGAACTAGTGTATGTGATTTATGAGGATATATGTTCATTATTTGAAATGAAGAAGTGAAAGTGTTTATTTTAGGACTGATTCATCCCCCTCTCAGTCCTTTTTCATTTCTAACAATGATTATTGGATCAATAACTCGTTATGAAATGCTATCACTCATGGATGGCTTTTTAGGGTATAATCAAATTAAAATTTCTTAGGAAGATCAACATAAGACAAATTTTATGACCCCATGGGGGACATTATTTTATCAAGGCATGCCCTTTGGCCCCAAGAATGGAGGAGCAACATATCACCATGATATGACTATAATCTTTCATGATATGTTCAATGAAATGATGGAAGACTGTGTGGATGACATCTTGGGTAAATATATGATTAGATAAAATCACCCAACTATCTCGTGGAAAATATTTCAACATCTTAGATATTATAAGGTTTGATTCAACCTGAAGATATGTGTCTTCGATGTGCTATCAAGAAAATTGTTAGGTTTTATTGTTTCAAGGAGAGGATTTGAAGTAGATTATGCAAAGGTTACTACCATAATAGAAATGTCTCCTCTAAATAACATCAAGCAACTACACAATCTACAGGGGAATATTCAAGCAATCATAAGATTATTTTCCCATCTAGTAGACAAGTGACACTCATTCACACATATTTTGAAGAAAGATGTTGATTTTAATTGAGGTTCAGAACAACAACAAGAATTTTCTTTACTTAAGGAATATTTATCTAAACCTCATGTTCTAATGCCACTTATGGCAGGTAAACCACTACTAAAGTACATTTCTGCTACTCAATTTGTAATTGGCACACTGTTGGCCCAATATGATATAAATAATAAATTAAAAAAAATTATTACCTTATTTGTATGTTGATTGCTTCCAAGCTCAACTACCCAGAGATTGAGAAGGATTTCTTGCAGTCATTTTTCCTTTCCCAATACTTTTTCATTATTTTTTTAAATAATAAAAACAATATCATATCAAAAGTGGTCCCATTTAAATACTTGTTATAAGAGAATGAACTTACAAGAATTATGTCTAATTGGATCATCCTACTTAGTGAATCTGATATTAAGTACGTCCATCAAAAATCAATTAAAGGGAAGGTGTTGTCATGTCAACTAGTTGAAGCCCCTTTTCTTGGTACTAAACCATTGTGTCCGGAACTTCTAGATGCTTATACAATGTATCTTGAGGAATTTTTAATATGGAAGCTATACTTTGATGGATTCTTTACATTTCATGGTTCATGTGCAGGAGTTATGATAACCACTCCTATATATTTGATCCGTCAAACATTTTCACTCAAGTTCCCATGTACAAATAATAAAGTAGAATATGAAACCCTTATTGTAGGGATGAAATTGTCTATCAGGTGGGATATTAGACAAGTAAATGTCATAAGTGATTCCATGTTGATCATCAAACAGGAAACTGATGATTACAAAGTTAAGGATACTAGACTTCTTCCTTACAAAAAATGGTTGACACTCTAAAGGGTTTATTTGAGAAAAATACATTTGAGTAGATCCCTAGAGGATAGAATTGGGCAGCAGATGCTATGGATATAATGTGTTCTATGTTACGTATCACACCTAGAAAAAATGATATGCCATTATTCATTGAACATCTACAAATACTAGCATATGATATGATAGAAAACTGTTTGGTATGGGAATTTTTTGGTCCCTTTTCCCCTTTATACCTTGACATATTTAACTATCTTCATGATGGCACCATCCCTCCAAAATTTCCCATCCTGAAAAGAAAACCTTATTCAGTGCATAGACCACTACACCTTACTTGGGGGCACTCTTTATCGTAGAGGATATGACAAGAATCTATTTCATTTTTTGAACTTAGAAGAATCTATATTTGCAATTAAAGAGGTACACGAAGGCATTTGCAAAGCCCATATAAGTGGTTTAGTCCTAGATAAAAATATCCTTAGGGTAGGTTATTATTGGCCTAACATAGAGACTAATTATTGCAATTATGTAAAGAAATGTTTTCTATGTCAGAAATATGGTAACTTGATACATGCACCAGCATAATCATTGCAGCCTATCACTACACCATGGCCTTTTTGAAAGTGGTAACTATATCTCATTGATAATATTACCCTTACATCTTTTGATGGCCATATGTTCATTATTACTACCACTATGTACTTCATGAAGTGGGTAGATACGGGTTATTCTCACATATATCATTGGTGCATAGATATCTAAGTTCATAATGAATCATATAATTTTTTGGTATGGCATCCCCTCTACCATTATAGCTGAAAATGATAAGTCATTCAAGAACAAAACTGTGAAGGCATTATGTCAAAACTTTAAAATATGACTCAAGTATTCAACCCCCTATTACCCTCAAGGTAATGGGCATGCTCAAGCCTCAAATAAAACCCTTAATCATATTATGGAGAAGATGGTAAACAAAACTATCCATAATTGGCATTTACAAATTCATCTCGCCATCTAGGCTTATAAAATATCCATCCACACCCCTACGAGTGCTACTCCATATTCCTTAGTTTTCAGCACAAAATTCGTATTACCCCTTGAGATCGAGATGCCATGTTTGCACATAGAGCTAAGAGATTACTTAAATAAAGAGGAATACTACAGAGTGGCTCAACTAATAGAGCTAGAGCTATTGGATGAGAAGTGACTTCATACCCTTGATCACCTCAAAGTGTATAAGAAAAGAGTACATCAAGGTTCCAAAAAATAATCATACCTCACAAATTTGAGGTAGGAGACCTTGTTATAAAGAAATATCAGTTCAATACCACCAAGGACTGTGAAAAGAAAGGAACATTTGATTCTAACTTGTTAAGGCCATATGTTGTGGTCACTAAATTTGGTTCAGGCACATACAAGACTGCAAACTTTGATGGAGATGAACTTAGGGAACCCATGAATTCCATGTATTTTAAGCGTTTCTATGATTAAGTATGGGGTTTGTCAAAAATAAGAAAAATTAACAAAAAAATATTAAATCAGAAAAAGTAAAGAGAAATTAGTGCATCCAAGTGTGAAATTCACACAATTGTAGCACTTTGGATAATTCCTTTGCTGAAAACTAGTTTCTGGTGCCATTGGAGGGTCAATTTTTCACATGCATCTCATAACTAGGATTATGATGGATTTATCCTAAGCTAGTCTTTTCATGTGTCTGAAATAGTTTTGAGCTTATCCCTCTTGGCCGTGATCGGGCTGATCCTACTTCTATATGCAAAATGTTTTCCTTTGTACATTCCCATCTAACGTTGTGGGAAACTTTGCGTATAAGCATCCTTTGTACATTCCCATCCTTTTTGCATTCCCATATAAGCATCTAGGAAAGCTTATCTATATGTATTAAATCTCCCATTATAGAACACTTCAAATATCAACTAGTTTGCTTCAAAAAAAAAAGTGTAAAGCTGTGGCATCATCCTATGAACTTTTTGAAATGGAGATCCCTTTCTCCCACACTGACCTACATACACAAAGTTCCCTCAATTATCCTAGTAAAGAACATTCATTCAAACCCATATTCCTATCATGATTTGTGTAGCTACCCATTGATAATATTATTTAACATTTGATAAAGCCGCAAGTGCAAGATATGTTCACACTTTTCGAAACCTGTCATATATATTTAATCCATAATGAGGCAATCATTCCATTTTTACCTCATTTTATTTTGATATATTTTTAATTTAGCACATTTCTTGGATCCCATTTTTAAAGTCATTAAATTAAGAAAACATTCAA
Source organism: Taxus chinensis (assembly GCA_019776745.2). Lineage (NCBI taxonomy): Eukaryota > Viridiplantae > Streptophyta > Pinopsida > Cupressales > Taxaceae > Taxus > Taxus chinensis. The sequence goes on from JAHRHJ020003545.1 coordinate 62,192, forward strand.
CCATACCTAATCATATATATCTAAACATGTTTGCAAATCATGCTTTATCAATATCCATCAAAAACACTAACACACTTCATGTAAAAGCATACAACCTACAACACAAACCATAAATCCATCATCATCATGATGTATATATTATATATATTATATCTATATATATATATATATATATATATATATATATATATCAGAGTCTATTATACACCATAATCAAAGTCCAAAATATCAATATATGTCATCATCATGTAAACATGGGCTTTTGTGAGCCTATGACATTATATACATCCAAATTAACTAGTAAAATATACATCTCCTAGTAATGTAATAACAACACCCTATCCTCCATGTACATGTTTTCCTCAAAGAACATTTGTGTCTCTACCCCCTCTAAGAATACTCGCCACACTTGCGCTAGGTCTCATTACACCTTTGGAAGTCAGGTGATCTACATACAACGTGGCATTCAAATAGTTATTGATGACAAATTAAACATAGTAGTCTCACTCTACCCTCACAACATCATAATGAGCCACTAAAATCATCCCATAACAAGGTAAATGATGTAATTATTGCACCAACCATGTGCCTCTTTAGGATAGAATGGGAACAATACAAGATGTCTCAAGAGTCCAAAAGAGTAATAAATTAATATGGATGATACTTTATCCAATTTAGGTTCTTTACCTACATAAGGGTAAGTGGTTATAAGGGATGACCTTTCATGCTGCCTAGATACTTGGATGACAAGGGGGCACTTTTGGAACTCCCACGGAAACTAGTAAAAGAGAAAATGTTAATAGTAGGAAAGCACAAAATAAACATAAAGTTTCCTATCAAAATAGGAAGATACACTTTTCTTACTATTACAAAATCTAAGTTTTTAGAGGATGAGATGGACATACTACAAATGGACAAGTTCCAGTCCCAATCAAAATATGATATTAGATGGAATGTGATTTCAATCCTAGGGAGTTGATATGAACATGAAGGACACTATGAAAATAATTAGATGGATTACAAAGATGGGGAAGACGTAAAATTAAGAGATTATTCCATAATGACCCTTCAAAAAATCATTGACTAGAAAATGTTGTTGTACCAAAAGGTTTAGATGATGAAAAAAACAATATAGTGAGTCAATAATATCATGAGACGAAAATAACATCACAACCAATTACACCACTAAACTACAGTGAGACAGTGAACTAGTCTACAAATTAGGAAAACACGTGTAATGAGAAAAACATTGTCATTTTTAACAATAAAATGATTGGATTCATCTTTATAAAATACTAAGGTACTAAAAGAATATAGGGATATAAGAATCGTACAAGAATATCTCCCTCCTTTAAGGGAAGGATCTTAACAAATATACCTGTTATAACCAAATCACAACACCCTCTGATTTACACAAGTGTGCATGTTTGAGATCACGGTGTGACTGGGTAACATGGGTATTATTGGAGCTCGAATAATCTTGCCCCTATTCTTTGAATATTTCCTTTAAAATCCTCATGTCCAATTGATTTATTTTGAAATGTGTATATGTCGAGGGGAAAATTCATGAATCAGATCATGTCGAATTTGGTATTTGTGTTATGAAAATACTCTTTTATGGTTTTGAGGATCATAAAGGTATGCCATGATTGGAAAGTCCTTTTAAATTTATTCATTTTCAAATGTTACCTCACTTATCCCAAGTATGAATTACAGGCTACAAAATATTTCTATAAACTTGGTGGATGGTCAAAGATGAAATTTAGAAATTGCTAAAAGGATAGTCACTGAAGCTTGTTACCGCAGAGTAGTCCTTCCCTTGATCTAGATGGTATTGACATGGTCAGTAGGGGAGTGAATACATCAATAAGTGAATCGTAATGATTGTTATCTCTTTGGTATACAAGTAATTCATGGCGTTATGAGGTTTGGGATTTGACTCTCCCCGACACGGCTTTTCCTTTTTGGACGATCATGCTTGGGAATGGTTCCTATAAATCCCCATTTTTTTCGTTAGGTGTTGCTGTGGCTAGGGTTATCCACTTCTCTCAACGTTGTAATGAAGGTTCTTTGACTATAGTGGCGAAAGTCACAAAAATTTGTATATGTTTATGCCCTTTAACGTGAGATTGATTTCACAGTATTCATTGCTCCTTATACCATTGAAGGTTTAGGAGTGTTGTCATCCCAAATGGTTGCGTTTGTAGATAGGTAATCATGGGCGCATCCAACTGTTTTAGTATGACAGACAATGGTTTCATGAGGAGGCTGATGTTCGTCTTGGTGGTGTTTGAATTGGGCCTTGGTCAGTTAAAAAGGTTGATTTGTTGGCCATTTGACACTTTGGAATCAGTGATTCCGTCTCCACCACATTTTTGTTTTTTGTTTAAAGATCTTTGGATTTCAGAAGGTTGACACTTGTGTATTAATTGGGGTTTTTGAGGGTGCCTTTGGCAATGAGAAGACTTTTCTATTGATCCCTTTCTCGATAACCTCCTCAAAGGTGCAGACACAATGCATTTAGAGGTGAAAGCTATAATCTGGGTTGAGATTAGGATGAAAAATACGACTAGCTGCTCTTCTCAAGGAAAGCGCAAGGAAGCGACTAGCCTAATCCCCTTCTCCATCGTTGGAGGAAGTGCGAAGGTCTCATGTTGGGCGTTGTTTTGTGCCGCCATAAGTCTGCCATGGTGACATTCACTCTCTATGTTATATGAGAAAATGGCACACGAAATCTTCTCCACTTCTGGCCAGGTGTGAAAATTGATCCTCGTGGCCAAGCGCGTAAACCAATTCTTAATGCTTACCTCCAAGACTCTTAGAAAATCTATAGGTAAGTTATCACTATAAGACACCTCTTTCCTGACAGCCATGTAGCAAATCTTTAACATATCCCTTGGCGTCTCCCTTCTCTTTATATTTTTCAAACTTTGGCGTGCATATCCAAATTTCTTTGGAAAGGGTTGAAGGTCATTGTGCTTATCAAAAGGATAGCGGGCATAGTTCTTCATATTGGTATTTCCTAATACTCCCTAATTCTCTCTTGTATGTCGCAAAGAAGTTGCCTTCATAATTGCACTTCTTGTTGAGCATTATCTAGGGAGAATGGGTACGTGATGTTACATGATGGTACCCCATGTCTTCTTCTCTTGTTTTCTAGCTGGAATTGACATCGTCAGTAGGGGAGTGAATTACATCAATTAAGTGAATCGTAATGGATGTTATCTCTCTGGTATACAAGTATTCATGGCTTGATGGTTTGGGATGACTCTCCCCGATCCGGTTTTTCCTTTTCTGACTTATCATGCTTGGGGAATGGTTCCTTATAAATCCCCATTTTCTCGTTAGGTGTTTGCATGTGGCTAGGGTTATCCACCTCTATCTCCCCGTTGTCAATGAGGTCTTGAATATAGTGGCGAAGTCATAAACATTTGTCTGTTTTATGACCTTTAACGCGATGCATTTCGTAGTATTCATGCTCCTTATACCATGAAGGTTTAGGAGTGTTGTCATCAAATGGTTGCATTGTAGGGATAGGTCATCATGTGGGCCGCATCCAACTATTTTAGTATGAACAGACAACGGCTCATTGAGGGAGGTGAATGTTCATCGCTTTGGTGGTGGTTGAATTGGGCCCTTGGTCAGTTTAAAAGGTTGACTGGTTTGGACCGTTTGAACACGTTTGGAATCAGTGATTCCGTCTCCCACCACGTTTTTGTTTTTGTTAAAGATCTTTGGCTTTTCAGCGGGTTTGACACTTTGGTTGTCTTTAGATTGGGTTTTTGAGGGTGCCTTTGGCAATGAGAGCCTTTTCTATTTGAATCCCTTTCTCGATAACCTCCTCAAAGGTGCGGACACAATGCATTTGGAGGTGGAAAGCTATATCTGGGTTGAGATTAGGGACGAAAATACTGACTAGCTGCTTCTCAGGGAAAGCGCAAGGGAAGCGACTAGCTATCCCTCTCCATCATTGGAGGAAGCTGGCGAAGGTCTCATTTGGGCGTTGTTTTGTGCCGCACAAGTTGCCATGGTGACGTCACTCTCTATGTTATATGAGAAATGACACATGAATCTTTCCGCCAATTCTGGCCAGGTGAAAATTGATCCTCGTGGCAAGCGCGTAAACCATTCTAATGCTTGACCTCTGAGACTCTTAGGAAAAAGTCTGATGAGGTAATTATCACTATAAGACACCTCTTGACATGCCATGTAGAAATCTTTAACATGATCCCTTGGATCTCCCTTTCCTTTGTATTTTTCGAACTTTGGCATATCAAATTTCTTTGGAAAGGGTTGAAGGGTCATTGTCTTGTCAAAAGGATAGGGGCATAGTTCTTCGTATTGGTATTTCCTAATACTCCCTATATTGCTTTCTTGTATGCTCGCAAGTGTTGCTTTCATAGATTGCACTTCTTGTGCGAGCAATTGTTCTTTAGTGGGAGAAGTGGGGACGTGTACACGATGATACCCTGTGTCTTCTTCTCCTTGGTTTTCTCGATGGAGTTCGTGGATCCTAAACTTAGGCTTTGACTTTTGAACATTCTTGTTTGTGTCTTTCTGTACTTGGAAAGTAAGCAAAGCTAGTTGTCAGCTTAAGTTACTGAGTTGTTGTTGGATTGTGACTTGGTTTGTGTCTTCTTCTTCTAAAGGTTCCTCCTCTTCGTATTGTGGAGGTTCTTCCCTTGTCTCATGTTCTATCTTGTTTCTTCGTGGCACTTTGATGAGGGGTATTCTATGCCCTACCACTTTATCATTTTCTACATAAGAAGTGGAAGCATGCCCACCTGTTAAAATATCTTCCATATTGATAAGGGGGTGTTCCTCCTTAGTAGTGTCATTTGTTTGTAGTATTGGTTCCTTCTCAATGGGAAATTTGGCCCCTAATTCCATGACCCGTGCCAAAACTCTATCTTTGTTTCTAAGGAGAAACTCATCTAGTAGAGTGGGGTCAAAATCAAAGTCTGCGTGTGGTGATTCTAATTCATTTCCACTATGATCGACCATCTCTTCTATTTCTTTTTCTGCAGAAAATAGTGGTCCTAGATCATGTCCAATAAATGGGTTTGACCCTTGTCTGTTAGAGGTTTACCAAGCTTGCACCTGTTGTTCCTCATATGTTTGTTTCTTTAACCCTAGACGCGTCTTAGGAGCCATGTTTTCGTGATAAGTTTCACTAAGGTAAGTTGTAGATTTGTTCAAAATTCAATGACTACCCCTAAGTGAAACACAAGATGTACGTGTTAAGAGTAAATTAACAGTGTGAGAATACCAATGTGATAGAATGATAAAGTCACCAATGAAACAATCGTTTGGTATCAAAACTTAATCAAATGAAGTACCTCCTAGATTACGTTTTAAAGTAATTTACGATGCCAGATGATTAACAAGATGTCTCCACTTATGCCAAGTTCAAAGGAATGAACAAAATGTAAGTAAATACATGAAGTTAAATGCGATCTCCCAATCAAGATATACGATGAGCAAGCTCAAGTCTGATTAAGACCTATATCTCAAAAAGTGTCAATTACGATTTGTGAATGACACAACAATATCACCAATATATGTTAACCCACTTTGCAAGAAAGTGAAGTATTGATATCGAGGTGTTATTGATATAACACGCACAAATGGTAGTTCCTAACACCTTTTGAAATCGAGGTAATAATAAAACTGAAAAAAAAAAAGCTCAAAGTATAGCTAGGAATAGTTAAGAATGTGTGCAGTGTAACCGTACAATATAGGTATTTATGTAACTGAGTTTACAAGAAACAAGACGTAAATATCGAAATTGTAATGATACGAGACAAACAACTAACTCCTCTATGGAAGTCCGCAGTGATGAACCACGCCTAACTACAATGATGATCTTGACGTGGGTATCAAGATCACAATGGCTACCAAATGACGTGAAAACGCCTCCACTCACTTTAGACGTTTAACTAACCCAGCCGCAAACATGGATGGGCGTAAACGGACATAAAAGTGAGAGAAACAGTCGAATGGAAACACAAAGGTAATCACACCTCTTTTGATCAACAAAGTGTCAAAAGAATATGAAGGAAATAAATCAAGAAAAAAAATGACAAAAAATGCTAGTCTCACTTCGGCAAAGTTTTGCCTTGCCCCAAGGCAAGTAAAAACTAGGTGAAATTAATACATCACACGTTTCTCAAAAAAGAAGGTTCACAACTCAACACTGTTTTAAAATGGTCAAAGTGGGCTCCTGGCCAAAGTATATTCTCCTAGGTGGTTCTCTCGCCCTAGGTGTTACAAAGTTGCCACGAGCGAGCGCGATTTACCCAAAAAGTCACACTGACTAGTTTGGGAGTATCTCGGCTTTACTTTACCCCCTTCAAGAATAGTAGGCAACTAGTGCATCTACGTGTACTATCACTGGGGTCGCCACAACGGACAACCTGTAACTCTATCTCACAAAGGAATCACTAGTCAAGTAGGTAGTGCGGAGCACTTCCCGTTTCGTCCACAAGGTTCCCTCTTGCGTGGACTACTTTGGGGTTCCTGGAACCACCCCCATTGTTGTAGCTTAAGGCGTTATGCCAAAGGGGTTATGTTCCAGTTGAGCGGAGAGGGACGTACCCTTTTCCGAAACCTGCAATACAGTGTTTTGAATATGTTGTTCTTTTTATCTTGTTTAATTAGGTGTGGTTTTCTTGAACACCTTTTGGCAACCTGTATAACAACTGTATTAGTAGTTTTTGATTTCGTTTTGATTCCTCCTTTCTTTGACAAGCGTTTTTAGGTCCTGCACTCAAGCGTTAGTAGTTCTCCAAGAAAATCACATTATTTAAAAGAGGATTAAAAGTTGCTTTTGATTCTCAAGATCATCCAAGGATGCAAGAGAAGAGCATACACAACAAATAATCCAACTAAAAAGTAAATAAAATCTTTTCAATCAATGAACCATACAAAATTCTTGATAAATGTTCATTCCCTTAAACCAAAAGTGAAAGATGAAGTTTCCAATTTACCAAATGTTATAAAATGAAGACTAAAGTTGCTTTTGATTCTCAAGATCACCCTAAGGTGCAAGAGAAGAGCATACACAAACTTTATCCCAACTATATAGAAATGGAAAACTTCAAATCAAAGGACCATTGAAAAATGCTTTGTAAAAGGTTCATTCCCTTAAGCAAAATGAATAATCAAATTTCCAAGTTTAATCCCAATGTTAAAAAGATATAGATCAAAGTTGTTTTTGATTCTCAAGATCACCAAAAGGTGCAAGAGAAGAGCATACACATGCTTTGATCTAAATCGAGTAAGCATGGAAATACAACATTCATCAAAACATTAGACATGTTAGAAAATGACCAGTTTTAAAATAATAGAAAAACCTGCAATTTTTGTAAGTGTAAATCCTGAATTTATGTTTTCATTGCATAGTTAACTTCAATACCTTTCCAACGCAAAAAAAATGGAGTCATTTTGAGGTCGGGAGCAAAAGTTATGGCCTTCGGAAGATGGGTTACGCATATGCTCTTATGCTCATGGGTATGCACTTGACATGCACTTAAAAAATGTCAAAAAAAAACGTCCCTTAATATGCAAAATGGGAAAAAATTTCCAACCAAGATTCAATTTTGACAACAACCCATCACATTAATATATGAATAGAAGACTCAACGCTATCAAACATTAACATACATGCTCAAGAATTTAAGATTTTCAAGAAATTGACAAAACTAGCATGTAGAATGATGAAAAAGTAAGCTCTAAAAATGAAAACATGATGAAATCTTGAAATTTTCTCACCAACATTAAATTTTGACAGCAACCCACCACATTAATATGTAAATAGAAGACTCAGCACTATCAAACACTAACCTACATGCTCAAGAATTGAAAATTTTCAAGAAATTGACAAAACTAACATGTAAAATGTTGAAAAAGTAAGCTCTAAAAATGAAAACATGATGAAATCTTGAAATTTTCTCACCAAGATTAAATTTTTGATAGCAAACCCACCACAAATATGTAAATAGAAGAAGCTTTATCAAACACTAACCTATATGCTCAAAAATTGAAAATTTTCAAGAAATTGACAAGACTCATGTAAAATGATGAAGAAGTAAACTCTAAAAATGAAAACATGATGAAATCTTGAAATTTTCTCACCAAGATTAAATTTTGACAGCAACCCACCACATTAATATGTAAATAGAAGACTCAGTACTATCAAACACTAACCTACATGCTCAAGAATTTAAAATCTTCAAGAAATTGACAAAACTAGCATGTAGAATGTTGAAAAGTAAGCTCTAAAGATGAAAACATGGAGAAATCTTGAAATTTTCCCCTCAATTCCAATTTTGACAGCACTTCACCTCCTTCATACCTACAAGGAAGACCCAACACATGCAAACTCAACAAAACATGTTAAAAAAAACAAGTTAGATCAACATGTGTAAAAGAGGGTTAGTAACCAAAAATAAAACTTAACTACAAAAACTTGAAATTAAGTGCAAAGGACAATGGAGTAAGTCCCACCGGGCGTGCCAAATGTGTGCATGTATACTTTGCTTAATGCTAAATCAAATGAAGCAAGAACTACCACCTAAAATAGTTCTACAATTTAGCTAAAACAAAGCATAAACACCATCATGATAAGAATTAAACAAGGGTTAGATGCTAGCATTCATCAATACAAACTTTGAAACTAACAATGCTAAATATCTAAACTCCTCTATTCTCTAACAACAAATAAATGAATGGACCTAAGTAAGCTCCATGGCTATCAAAATAGTTGTCCTTAATGCTCCAAGAACCTAGGAATGGGGGCTAATCAAAGTTGGGCTACAAGACCCTTTTGACACCTCCCATATGACCCAAGCACTTTAAGAAAGAGGCTTAACTCTTCAAGATGATGAACTCTCAAAAGGGCAAGGTGCAAGCTCTTAGTCTCTTTGCTATATGCTTTGCATTTGCTCTCTTAGAAAGTTTAGGTGTAAGTAAAAAGGTAGGTGGAGGGCTCTTTATATAGCCCAAAGGATAAAGGATTCAACACATTCTCATGAATGTGGGATAAAGGTAAAACATGATTAGGAATGGATAAGGTTGCTTTATTAAAGGTAACCTTACTTTAGAAGGGTTTAATACATGTTTAGCAAGTCATGGGAGTTGGGGGTATTTTAATTAATCAAAGGTGATTAATTAATAGGTAGATGTAAGCTTATAGAAGCTAATTAGAGGAATATTAGTGTGATTTAGGCTATTAGAAGGGGATTAAATCAATTAAATATTGATTTATTGGTTAAATGGAAGGGAAAGCTAATTAATTAATAATAATTAATTAGTCTAGGTAGAAGGGGTGATTTATTAACGGAAGGTCGTTAATTAGGGTATTTGTTGGATAAACAACTTAATTAATTAGCTTAGTGTAATTAATTAATGATGATATGAGGGAAAATGAGTGCTTTTGACAATATGTCATTGATTTGTGAGAAAGGGGATAATTAGCACAATTTAAGTATTTAAATTGCTTGGGCGTAATTATAGGTGTCTACACCACATCTAATAAATTTTGAGCATCGCTTACAATACAAGTAAACAAAACAGAATTAGGGGAATTAATGTAGACACCAAAATTGGGATCACACTCCCCTTGGTCCCTTTGTTAAATAATTTCTCCCTCATACTCATCTAACATGGCCCCTTCCACAAGTCGACATCACTAAGTTTAATTTAATTAAAGTAATTAATATTAATCCTCCACAATATTTAAAATATTACCCTAATTATTCTACCCAAGCACCCCTTATTAACCTCACCTAGATATCATTCCACCTCACCCTAGACATATTCTTGGCATGTTTCCATAACAACTAAGAACTAATCTTACTTGCCTTAATGAGCTAAGATTTGGTCCAACCCTAAAATCAATGCCTAAAATATATCCCTAACCACCTTCCCTCTCATAAAAAAGGGTAACGTTTCCATTCCAAATCACGGATCAAGGAACTGAACTTGAGGATAAAACGGGTGAAAGATCTTTAATTTTAGTAAACCTAGGGAATCCCACCTTAACTGATGTTGGTCACCCCTAAACTGATGTTCGTATCAACCAGAACCATCATGATGGTTACCATTTATTCACCTAAACAACCTTGTTTTTGGGTTGGCACATTCTGAGAGAAAAAAAGGAGATCAGATCAACTCATGCAATACAGGTGCCGAAACAAGCATCCTTTTATATCCAGACATCCAGAACCATTATCAGGATTAATCATAGATCCATTGCATTCACATACCAGCACTCTGGAAATCACCATACAATTTCATTACCATACATTTATTCTTCTGATTAACCACCTTTTCCACCACTCAGCCAATCCTTAACACAGTAATTATGGCATTAACCAATGGTTGTTATTTTAGTTAGTATTCTTTATTATCCTTTATAGTGACCATCTATACTTTGCATGCTTATTCTTCATCACCCACTTGCCTGTGAACTCAAATATTCCTTCACCCACAAAAAATCACTTATGACCTCACTATTTGTAAACTTCTTCAGAATACCTAAAACCTTTACATACCTTATAATTCACTCTTCCAAACTTTATTTGACCTCAAATCACCCTTGCCATGTCAATCTATTTGAGTTTCTTTTTCTCGACCATATCGACACCTTTTTCCACAACCGTCATGGCCTCTCTAAATACTGACATTGGGGTCAATTTTACTCAACTGACATTGGTCTCTGTGTTTTACAAACCAAGAACATACCCATAATCACCCTACCAGTTGACCTAAATAACCCAGAATCAAACCCTTATCAGTCCCAGTACCTTGACAGACAGTTTAGGTAACCTCTCAGATCTCAACTATAGCATTTTATGCCTGTTCACCCATGATTGAATTTTCTTAAATACTTGAATGAAATACCTAAATCATATCATTCTATAGTCCTCGCTTCCTATAATTTTTTATTTCTCCCATTAAGTTTTCAAAAGTGGATTGACATCCATCTTGGAAGTATCACACTTCCCAACCACTAGAGCATATGCTAGGAGTCCACTGCTCCACATATCATTTAATTATCTTTCTTATGGTCTTGTGAAAATTCCATTACAGGTAGTTCCTCCTAGCCAAAAGGAAGCTTTCACATTAGCTATTTATTTTTATGATATTTAGTGATAATAACATTTGCAACAACCATCAATTTTACATAGGAATTTGATATGTTATTTCTCCTTATCTTCTTTTACCCTTATCTTGGATTTCGTCACTTTGAAAATATCCCTCTTAAAATAGTGAAACACCTCATCTTTGTTTACCCATTTTTGCAGGTGGATAAACTTTTTGAAAGTGAAATGTTTTGATCACTTCCATTCAATAGAAAAAGGATCCATATGTCATAAAGCAGGGGCCATGTAGTTATTTGCACTAACCTTTTGATGCTATGAGACATTACAGAGGATTCATAAAATATTTGAGATTCACACTTTTTATGTAACAATTTAAAGAATTAGGTGGAACTTCACACCAACACATTTTGGACTCCCACATGAGTCAATCATTCATCAAGCTCTAATACCGATTTATTCATTCATTTTAAGATTGGGAGTAATAACAAGTCTATCAATATACTTTCATTCCATTTGAATTTATGCAATGACCATATGTCATACATTTAATCATAATTCACATGTTACAACATTCACATATCTTATGAAGTCCATCCAACATTTTCTTACAAATCCATCACATAATCTAAACAAATTATCAGCCATGGGATGACCATATGAGATACCAAAATCAGTCTTACACCTTATACATTATCTAAAAGTGGTTTCACTTTTCCATTACGGGTCAATCAAATGAATGGATGTATGCTTTGATTCTATACTAGCATGATCAAGTTATGGATGTAAATTTGCATGTTAGTCAAGAGAAATAACAAAATGAAGGCTTTATTGGTTGCAGGACTCCTTGTCCATGGGGAGGCCCTTTTCCAAGACACTTCAGCCCTTAGGAGAAGCTGGACTTCATGATGAAGATGCTGCCCCAACTTGCACAATGGATAAGCAAAAAATAGAGCCTATACACTTGTTGTTGAACAACCTTGTCAATGGGTAAGTTCTACACCATCATCTAGTTTTTCTCTTCCCATTACTCAAGCAGCATCATCTCATTTGAATTGCAAATTAGTTAAACTTCCATCTTTTGTCCCATGTTGTTGATTCCATTTCTCCATCCCTCAGTCTTCCACCACACCTCAATTCTTAAGATAGAAATTTCCTTTTTCCTTCCAAATAGTCATCCCCTCCACAAGAGCTAAAAGAAATATGCCTCCTCCAAAGAAACAATATTTTCTACCTCCTCCACCACCACAAAAAATTTCCAAATCAATTGAGTTACAACCCATCCCTCCTCTTGCATTCCCAATTTTCCATGTGGGGAAGAAGAAATTACAAAAATCAGCCATGAAGGACAGCAAGAAGAGGAGCCCAAAGAAAAGAAATGACAGACAATTTGAAGTTTGGGCATGCCAAATTTGGGATGACAAAGATCCCCTTGATGGTTAAACCTACATAGAAGTTCACCTTGTAAATGGTGGTCAGGACTGATTTTACAATGGCAGCAGAAGAAGAGAAAAAAGAAGAATCCAGATCAGCAGTCAATCTCATTAAAGTAGTGTCCATTTGGCACTATATTTGAAGGGAATCTGATTCAATTCAAGCTGCACAATCAGCCATAAAGGAAGAAAGCTCTGAAGAAGATCTTGCAGTCCCAACTTGTCCTCTAGAGCAGCAGATTGAAGAGTTTGACTTGACAAACTTCATGCTGGAGGAAGAGTTCAATCAAGAGCAATATTTTCTTCAAACATTGGAGGAAGGAGAAGCTGCTCCAAATCCAAAAGAAGAGGAGCACATTCTAGTTGTGGAGGAGAAAATTGCAGATCCAAGGGCTTTGAGCACAAAGCAAGCTACAGGAGAACCTTCAGTTCTTCTTTCTACTTCACCTCTCTCAAGTTCTAGTACTAAAGAGGAGTTTGATCTCTCAAACTCAATGTTGGAGGGAGAAAGAAACCATGGTGGTCAAGTTACAGATCAAGAAGACACCATGGAGGAAGTGGAGCATTTGCAGCAGGACAACCATGAGGTAGTTTATCTGTCAGATTTGGAGGACTGTTTTGATGGAGAAGAGCCGGTTGAGTTTCCACCATTCTCTCTTTCATCATCCACATTCCAAACACTTGAGTCTACTGTCATGAAGGAGAACATTCATTTGCAGTAGCCTGCATCTTATAGCAGCTCTTTGGAACCAAGATTGGAAGATTTTAATCTTTCATGTTCTTCATTGGAGGAAGAGAAAGGACAGAGGAATTTCACCATTTCTTCCACACCATCCATTCAAGGTCTACAAGAAGACTCCATTTTTGGAGTTGAAAATCAGAGCTATGGGCATATCAAACGGATTAGACCTTGCCCAATCAGGTATTTGGCTTCATTGGAGCCAAAGGAGAAGTCACAACCAGTCATGCTTGCTTCTGAGCATGAGGGTGAGCTACAAAGTACCAAGGATCAGCTATCATACCTCTTCAATCCAAATGCAGAGCAACTAAAAGAGGTATTGAATTTTCCTTCAGCTGATACCTTGATGATTTGGGTGGAAGACCAGCTTCTTGTTGATTTTCCACTCATCCTAATAGCCATGATCAGCTCCAAATCAATTGCATGGCTGCCACTTTTGAGAAAGGGAAGCTATTTCTCACAACCAATTGCAGGGTTTGTTTAGCTTGCCTTTGCTTCCAGTTAGAGTAGAGTAGGTAGGTTTGCTTTCAGCAGAAGAAGTGCTTGTGCACACTCTGCATGTTCCATTTGGAGCATGTATGATTTTCAGTTCTGTACATAGTTTTTGTGGTGCTGGTTTTGCTCTTGCACAGTCCATTTCAGTGGCATTTTGGTGAGAAAAAATCCATGTCCAGTGGGATTCAAGTGGCTCAGAGAGGAGGTTTTCAAAGTTCAGATCAGTTTGCAGGTTACAACTCATGACTCCATGCCCAATGGATTGCTTCAGGTAACTAGTAACTTCATCTAGCAGGCAGATGACCCCGCTGAGTCGCCAAAACTGTTATCCAAAATTCACCCCCCCAGGGTAATTTTGATAACATGCATCAGAATATTCAAGTCCCCAGGAAAATAGATTGATTCAAGGCCCAAAATCATGTTTCTAGGGCCCCCTCTGCTTCTTTCTAACTCTCCTGTCCAAGAAGAAAACCCAACAGGTCGAGAAAATGGAAGAAATGTAGAAAACTAAGCTTGGGGCAGAAAAAATGAAGAAAATAAGCTAAGTCCTAGTCCGGGGTAGTTGGGACAGTTGGGGTCTGAGGGAAATCATGAATTGGCCGAAAGGCTTCCAGGCAGTCCACAGCAGCAAAGGGACATCTGGGCCATCGGGACGTCGGGATGCGAAAAGCTGAACCAGCCGAAAAAGAAGAAAATTTCCTAAGTCTTTGTTTCGCACAGTCTGGGACATTTGGAACAAAAGTACGCAAAGGACGGGACATGAAAAGGTTTGGCCGAGAGCAAGTCAGTCCATTTCGGGTGGTTCAGAGAAATTTGTCCCAGGAGTCTGGGTTGGGACAGAAGTACGCGGAGGATGCGAACCGGCCGGTTCGGCCGAAACAGAGAACTTTCGTTTGGGACATCTGGGCCAAAAGTACGCGGAAGACGTGGAGAGCTGAAAGAGCCAAGAGCCAATGGAAATCTTGCCACGTGTCTTCGCCTCAAAGACGGACAGGGAAGCCCGAATCGGGTGGATCGGAGAAATTTGTCCCAGACGGTTTGGGACATCCGGGCCAAAAAAATACGTGAGGGACGTGAAAAGGAAAAAGGCCTTCCAGACGAATCAGAATGTGACACGTGTCACAAAGGGCAAAAAAATTTCGACTAAGTTTTTGGGCCCAAAATTTGAGGTTTGAAGCCGCCCGAGCCAATAGACATAGGACACGTGTCCTAAGGCAGGGGAGTTCGGAGCCAGGGAAAGACTTAGAAAATTTAGCAAAAGTCTTGGGCCAAAAAATTAAAAGTAAAGATGACCCCGCGCCCCTGTCCTCCAACCAATCATGCCACGTGTCCCAAGTGGCGGGGGCGTGGGGAAAAAAATGGAAAATTTCCAAAGTGATAAAAACAGTCAAAATTTTCAAAGGAAAACCCATGGAAAGGGAGGAGAGAGAATTACTCATCCAATCAGTGCTTTGACACGTGTCATCCAAGTGGCAGAGCGCGGGAAAAAATTCAAATATCCATTTTGGATCCATGTTTTTTGCCCTAAATCTTCAGATCGCCATATCTTTTGATCCAGAGCTCGGATTTACACGTTCTTTATATCAATGGAAATCTGGATGAAATTATCTACATGATTCTGGGGTCAATCTTGCATTTTGGTTCAGTTTGGAGAGAGAAAATCAAGAAACATCTCTGACACGTGGTAATGGCCAGAAGTGACATTTCAACAACCAGTTTTAATGTAAATGGGTCATTCTTCTTCACGGCTAATTGAGTCAAAATTTAATGCACATGGGTTTGTCATTCCCCATGCCATAAGTGATGTTTAAATAATTTTAATGACCTAGAATGGAGGTAATGGGCTGCTTTCATGTTTTCCCATGTTTTCTCTCTCATGGGCTCGACCCATGCAATGTAAAAGCCAGATTTGGCTCTTTTTGGAGGGATATCATTACAAGTTGTTCATCTTTTCTGCTCTGCCCTCCCTTCTTTTCTTCTCTAGGGTTGAAAATGGAGTTTGAACCTCCTCCCTTGCTCTGTAATGGCATTTTTTTCCTTTTACTATTGAAATGATGTTCTGTGCAAACTTCTGAAGCAACAAAAAACGTGTTTTGTGATGCATCTGTCCATCCTTGCTCATTTTTTGCTTGTTTTCTTCTTGCCTCTCTTCATTGCAGGTATTTGTGCAAGTTTGAATGTTCATTGCAGGTCTGGAGCTGTGTTCATGGAGTTTTGGGACATTTTCTGTGTGAAATCTATCCTTGGGCCTGTGATGCATCTGTCCATCCTTCCCATTGCTCACCTCTCTTTGTTCCATGGCAGTTTTGATAGATGTTCAACATTTTCCTTCTCTGGTGTATCACCGTTTTAGTGTAGGCTTTTGCTGTTTTTCCCTTCTCTCTCTCTCTCTGTCTCCTTGGCATGGTTAGATTAGGTTTAGATTAGCTTGCCTGCACTGGAATAGCTTGTGGCAGGTAGTTTAGGAAGAGGAACCAAACTTCTCTGGAGATTCCTTTCTCATTCTTGCAAGTCCCACACTCAAATAGGAAGGTTTCAATGTTGTGCAATCACACTGGATGCTAGAGTGATCAACCTAGAAACCTGATCAGAATCCAGGGGTGCTGTGATTTTGCACTAACATTAACTAAGTAGCAAATTGTCAACAAGATCAAGCACTTTGTGGGAAGTTGTTCAGATTATACTTGTCTACCTGGTGGTCCTAGTCATTGTTGTTATCTACAAATTCTTAAATGCCCAAATCTCCATCCTTATAAATGTTATGATCTTCTCCTATGTACTTGAATCATAGGGAATATTCCCTTCTTGGAAAAGGAAACCCATTGGGCTTATTATATATTGACACCTTATGATAGTTCTTCCATTTGTACAATAACAATTCAATCTAATTTTCTCAAATGATGATAGATGTGTCAGAATATGGTTATGGCCATCTGTAAATGTTGTTAAAACTTAGTGTTACTTATGGATCTAGTGTTGATTTCTAGAATTATGTTACTGCACACTTTTCGTTCGCACACCCTATTCTTAACTATTTGCACAACTATGCACAGTTGTTGTCACATTATGGCCAATAAATATTTGGGGCTTAACAGTCCCCCAACATGCCATATTTTAAGTATGAAACAGGTTGACCTCTCTACTAACCGAATGATGCTCCACAGAATGACATTGTTATGATAAGGAACAAAAATTAAAATTAATCGGTAATGCACTTCAAGTACCTATAGGTTTTACTAAACTAAATTAGGGGACAAATGATGCACTTGATAAGTATGATGACTCTAGCCCATGAATAGCCCCTCTTTAGGAATAAAATGTGAAGGTATGATGAGTCTAACGAGGTGAGCGCATGATTTCCTTTATCTCTCCATCGTGTGCATCTAAATGGCTTGTGATCCTTATCCTTCTAGTGAGGGAAATTGTTTAATCCCCCTTGTAAATAGATATCAATAAAAGAATTAGGGAAGCAAAAATAGATGGTCACCCAATTCTAGATGGAAATTTTTGGTGAACTAAGTAGCTATTTACCTGATCCATGTAAGTCAATATAATTGTCAACTGATTTGAAAACCCAGAATTACTAACTATCAATTGTTTCTGGTTAAGGGTTTCATATAAATTGCCTCTCAAAGCTATTCAACCTTAGAATTGATTAGAATCAACAACTTAATTTTATTATAAAATTCTATTCCATAATGATGACAATTTAAAATAAGCTTTTCTCATAGTTCTTCATCCGAAAATGCTGATTGCACCAAGGGTAAAAAGTTATCTATCTTACCTAGTAAACAAACTAGAATCTAATGATGTTTAATTTATTTTTTGAAATAGGATTAGAGTTACCATGACGTAATAGTTGAACCTAAAACTTATAATTAGAATTTGATTTAGTTTCATAATTTCCAAATGTACTTAGAAGGATCGTAAAAACTGAAGCATGGTACTACGTAGCCATAGGAATCTAATGAATTCTTAAGTTGTTCAACCAAACAAAATAACTTAAGAGATGGAAAAGATATCCAGTGATAGCATAGTAGGATGAAAGAAAATAAAACCTCTAACAATGAGCAATCTATATCAGGAACTGAGCATCCAAAACATGTGCTTTGAAAATTTGAAAAAAGTAGTGTAAACTTCTTATTAGCCACTGTCATTTTCACTATAATAGGTCTAAGATGTCAACATGATAAAAATAGAAACTTTATTAAAATGATAAAGTTCAAGGTCATTAATCAAGGTGAATTTAGTGTTCTAGGAGAGTGATTATCAAATTTGAAAAAGGGGAAACCAAAAAGCAACTCCTGGATACACCACTCGTAAAGAAATAAAATCAGTTCTAACCAGTCTTGTAAAGTGCATAAAGTTTATGATTGTTATCGGCTATGGATTTTTTAAGATTAATGGTAGATTTATTTTTTCCATTTAATATGGTTTGAAGTATGTTTCATTCTAAAAGTAAATTAAATCAAAATTGCTAATGATCCTAGTAATAAATCATTGTTAGCATAATTAATGAAAAAGGAACAATGCAAGATTTTCTCTTGAGGCACAGGAGGTTGAAATGTCACCAGAGATTTCATAATTGAAAAATAATTTAAGAGAGACAAGGACTCCATTAAAACCAAAGACCCATTAAATGAATCATTCCCATGTATTGAGATGAGTTTCTTATAACTCACAAACTCTTTGGAATAGTAATGTGAGTTTTGAGTCTGTTTGGTTGAGTTGGGTGAGTTGATCTGAGTTTTGAGCTACAAAATGAATAGCCAATATGGCATGTAAAAGATGTCAAGATCCCATACAAATTTTCCATGACCATGCACCAAAAATTTTGTATGATTCAATAACTACCATTTTCAGAACTCCATTCATCCCTTCCACGCACGAAGAATTCATCACTCATGTTAAGGCCAATTTAGTCAAGTAAGTAAACAAAAAATGAGAAGCTCTCAAGAAAATGAGGCTACTTTGGAGTCCTTTCTAACATGATCAAGGCTTATTTCCAATGAAATCCTAAGAATATCAAAAGTTATGGTTCTCACTAGTGAAGATCTATCAATAATGTTCCTAAGTGACATGGATCAAAGTGTTGATCTCAAGCTCACATCCGATAGTTCATAAGAGTGTTTGAAAAAGTAGCATTCGATAGTTCAAGGTTCATGCAATAATTCAAAAGGATGAGATCATTTCAAGAATTCATCCCTTCAAGGATAATGAATAGCTAAGTTCTTCATAAGAATAACTTCATCTTCATCAACCTTTTTTAAACTTCTCTATCTCTCTCTCATATTCTAATTTTCCATTAATAATGTACTTGATGTTTCATTCCATTCACTTAATGTGACCTCCAAAAATTAACATTGTAAGATTCCTTTTTCAATAATAAGTTGTAAACCAGTGTCTTCTCCATTCCAAAGGAGTAGGAAATTTTTTATTGATTGTATGTTATTGAGATTTACCACTATTGTATCAAGTAATAAAATTTTATTTCCTATATTTCATTGTCTATATGTCCTCTATCCTCTCTCCCTCTAATTTCTAACTTTGTAAACATGATGATCTTATAAAACCAATAAAGGTGTCAGCTAGGTTTTGATAAATGAATCAATAGAATTTTGTATTCCTGATTTTTTAGTCTTATCATTGTTAAAATTATTTTGTTCTTCTAATTGAATGTGGACCTGCTGAAATTGTTAACCTGTATGTGAATGATGCAGTAAGTCTACCCACAACATTAACCCTTTCTTTTTATTTCTCACAGCTTCCCTTTACCTTCCCTCAAAAAAAATTCCTCCCTTGTTTACTCTATACAATCAATTTTCCACACGTTTATTGGAGTATTACTATGTGGTCCCCCAGCCTAATAGCCACCCCCAAAATAGGTAGTTTACATTCAATATGGGAGCCTCCCCATACTTAGCCATGAAGGATGCGAAATTATTCTGGCCTGTCCATGTTGAATGGGACTAACAATCTGCTGAAGCAATAAATTATTTCACTAATAGTATGGAATAATCCACCTAATGTTCTCAACTTCTTTTTATCATCATCATTT
Organism: Taxus chinensis; assembly: GCA_019776745.2. Taxonomy (NCBI): domain Eukaryota; kingdom Viridiplantae; phylum Streptophyta; class Pinopsida; order Cupressales; family Taxaceae; genus Taxus; species Taxus chinensis. The sequence goes on from JAHRHJ020003545.1 coordinate 82,022, forward strand.
TTCTAAGCTTTAGTGAATGCTACACATAATTTTTCTTGTAGGTCCCCAGCTTGATGTGTTACATTGCATTTCTAAAAGACTGATTTTGTGATTTAATTTTTGTAGATCATAATACCCTCTTCTCCCATGTCCATTTATGGGTAGTTTACTAAATTATGATGAGTAGATAGTCGACATGTCACTGGTGCTATCACCTTGGTTGCCTCGAGGATTTCCCCTTTAAATACATGCTTACTTCCTTGGTAACTTATTTTAACATGTAGTCTGGTTTTTCTGGTTCTGAACTTATGGATGAAAAAATTAGGGTTAGCAGTTAGGTGTCTAATTCAACCTTAGTTTAGAGATATTTCATTTCCACTAATCATTGAGGACGATCGATGCCTTTTAGGAAGGATTGTCATTGTAACATCTCTAACAACTTGAGATTGATATCCAGAATTGAGATGCAGTCTGAAGTTTGGAAGGATGCCAACAGTTTGAAACCTTGATACCTCGTTAATCTAGTTATGTACTCACTGTGAATACAATCTTAATCTCAACAATTTTTGGATAATATGTAATTGCTGATGATACAGGTACCTTTGATAGCCATGTTTATGATTCAATTGAATCTGGTGACTCCACTAATTCAAGGAAATCTCTATTGTTACTTCATTTGGTTAGTATTTATCTTAAGATATTTTCAGATTCATTTTCATTGTGCCAATGATTTAAAGCTTCATTCCACCTTCACTAATTTTTGATGTACAGTCATTCATTTTTACCTTGGATCAATGACTTCATTGAAGTCCAACAAGAATTCTTGGATATATCTCATGACTTGCAGTATCATAGTTTGAACCATAAACACAATGAGATAGATCCATGCTGACTTCAAATGTTGAGTATTTTCTTGAGCCATGATCTTGATGGCTATGCATCGTATCCCATGAGATATGATACTGACGGTAATATGGTTCATTTTTGTACTAAAATGTTTCGGATGTAGAACATCTTTCATGTAGATAATGGGACAGAAAATCCTAGTTAAACTAATCCTTTCTGATAGATTCGGTAGGTTCTATTCTATGGAGAAGTTGTATTCCTGATCCATACTCAAGTTCTGCGTATGTTCTTGACCATAAAGGTAGCTAGAGTTGACTTACAATATTTTTGAAACTTGGGTTGGCCCTGTACGAGATTTTAGCCCCCAACAGAATGCTACATTACCTATGACCTAGTAGTCTGAGATTATCCAAAATTCACCCCCCAGGGTAAATTTGATAACGTTATCCAAAATTCACCCCCCAGAGTAAATTTTGATAACATGCATTAAATTCTCAAGCCCCAGGAAAATTCATTGATTCAGGTAAAAAAATCATGTTCCCAGGGTCCCCTCAGATTTTTTTTTTAACTCTCCTGTCCAGGTTGAAAAGAGCAAGTTCTGAGAAAAGGTGAAAAAGTTGCAAAAGCAAGCTTGGGCCAGAAAAAATCATGAAAAATGTCTAAGTCCTAGTCCTCGCAACAGTCGGGACGTGAGGGACATCTGGGTGTGAATCGGCTGAAAGGCCGCCAGGCAGTCTGCAGAGCAAAGGAACATCCGGGCCGTCGGGACGCGCGGGACGCGGAAAGCCGGTTCGGCCGAAGGAGAAGAAAATCGACTAACTGCTCTGGGACATTTGGGACAAGAAGACGCGAAGGACGCGAACCGGCCGGTTCGGCCGAAATGGGGAACTTTCACACTGGGACAGTTGGGACAAAGGGACGCGTGGGACGCGGATAGCCGAAGGAGCCGAAAGCCAATCAAGCAACGCCACGTCATCGGCCGAATGAGGGACAAGGAAGCCCATTTCGGGCGGATCGGAGGTTTTTGTCCCAAACAGTCTTGGGACATCTGGGACAAAAAGATGCGGGAGACACGAAAGAGCCGGCAGACCCGCGGACCAACCAAATCATGACACATGTCACAAGGAGAAAAGTCCAAAAGTTCAAAGGGCGAGGTTTCAAGCACTAACCCGAGCCAATAAAAAGAGGACACGTGTCCAATGAGGAAGGGAAGCTCGGAGCTCGGGGAGGAGTTAGAGAATTTGGCAAGAAGTTCACCCAAAAGCTAAAAGTAAAGGTCTACCCCGTGCCCCTGACGACCAATCAATGCATGCCACGTGTCATCCAGGTGGCAGAGCGCGGGAAGAAATTTAAAAAAAAAAAAAATCCGTTTTTGCCTGTTTTGTGTCCTAAATCTTCAGATCGCCATATCTTCCGATCCAGAGCTCGGATTTGCACGTTCTTTATATCATTGGAAAGCTTATGAAATTCTCTACATGATTTTGGGGTTAATCTTGAATTTTGGTGTAGTCTGGAGAGAGAAAATTGAGAAACAGCTCTGACGCGTGTTCATGGCCAGAAGTGACATTTCAGCGACCAGATTTAATGCAGAATGGGTCGCATTCTCCTGTAATTCAGTCAAAATGATATGGTGTGGGTTTGTAAGGTCCCCCATGCTGTTTTAATGCACCTGTGCAGTCAAGAAGGAATGGGCTCTCACATGTTTTTTGTACGCTTCTGTCTCCTAGGCTCGACCCATGCAATGTAAAAGGCAGATTTGGCTCATTTCTAAAGGGGGGAACATTTTTTGGGCATAGCAACTTCTTCTTTCACCTCCAGCAAGTGATTGATGCAAGGATCAGACCTCTCCAAAGATTGTAACAGTTTTTTTTTTACCTCTCTGAGGGTGTAATGCGTGTTTTTGACACTGAAATGATAATGCAAGCTCTGTGAATGGGTTTCAGTCCTCTGTTTGTATTATTTGCTTCATTTCAGATCCTAAATTATACCTTATCAGTCTGTGTATGTTTTATGTTGTGAACTTTGGTCTGTGTCTATTTGCATGACAAATATGTTTCACCACTCCTTTTGGTGCATCACCATCTTTAGTTAGTTTCAATTTTTGCACTTCTACCCCTGTCTCCTTGCAAGTTAGAGTAGGATTAGGATCTGAACCTCTGTAGTTGTGCAAGCATTAGATCTAAATCAGAGGAGTTTGAGGAACCAGCCTCTAATCTGGAGATTCCTCTCTCAGTTTCACAAGTCCCACGCTTGGAGAGAGGTTTCCATGTTGTGCAATCACACTGGATGCTAGAGTGATCAACCTAGAAGCCTGATCTGCATCCAGGGGTGCTGTGAGTCTGCAACAACAGTTTTGGCACGCCCGGTGGGACCTAGAGGTCTCATTTTTATTGCAGCAAGGTTGATGTGCATCTGCTGCAATTTTCTTGCTTATAAGAGCTATTATTTGCATATCTGGTGACTCCAAGGGGAAGAATCAGCTGGTTCCAAGTGCAGGCCTGAAAACTCGTGAGAAGAATCACCACAAGGTCAAGAGTTGGAGAAGAAGAAGTGTTGTTTGAATACCTGCAATTATCTCCAAGAAGAAGGCAAAGAGGAAGAAGGATTCAAAGGTCTCCATCTCCACCAAACAGAACTCTCTCAACTCCTCCACCTGGTAGGCCTTTCATTCAGTCAACAAGGGTTTTAAGACCAATTAGAATGGCTCAGAACAACCCCTACGTCAACTTCACAGGCAGCAGCCCACTTGCTCTCAATGCACAACATCCAGTTCCTATTGCAGCCTTGAAGAACATTCCCTACTTCACTGGAGAAAATCAGACTACTCCAGGTGATCATGTTAAAGATATTGCTAACCTTTGTGCAATTCATGAAATCAATGAAATGCAAGTGGCTGTCAAGTTACTGGCATCTTCCTTCAAGGGTAAAGCATTGCAATGGTTTAGGAGCCTTGGAGCTGGTTCTATCACAAACTGGAATCAGCTGTGTATTGCACTTCATGAGCAATTTGGAGAGAAGGGAGACAACTTGTCTCTTTTGGAGCAGCTGACAACCATCAAGAGAGCTCCCAATGAGCAACTGACCGACTTCAACTTCAGATTTCAAAAAACTTGGGAGAGGATTCCAGTGGCAGTCAGGCCAACAGCAGAAGGTGCTTTTCTCTATTATCTCAAAGCTCTAAATTCTGATATTTCTATGTTAATTCAGTCCATGGGAGGCATAACTATCCCTATGGCTTATAGCATTGCCATTAGGGCTGAAAATTGTTTAATCCAAGCTGGAAAACTTGCCCCTAGACCTCCCATGCCATTGTTTCCAAGTTTAGAGAGCCCAAACACCCATCAAGCACCTAATTTGGCTCCTTCTCCCACTCCTAGAAATCAGAGTTCAAATGAAGCTTCCACTTCATCTCCAAGTGCCCCAAATGAGCTTCAAGAGGTCATGAAGCAATTGCAAAACCTAGGCAATGAGCTAGTTACTCTCAAGAGGCAACAAGCCCAAGGTTTCAGACCTTCTTATCAACCCCAAGCTCAGCCTAATAGGCAGCCATACCAACCACAAAGACCACCTAATCCAGCTGCAAATATGAATCAAACAAGGCCTCCTGCCAATAGACCATTCCAGCCCTATAATCCAAATGCCATATCTGCCTCTAAGGCATTAGTGCCAACACAGAACAACATTGCTCAGGAATATGATTGGTGCTTTCCATGCAACGAGCCTCATAACCAATCCATGTGTTTCAATGGTGCTCTCAATCAAGCATTGATGGTGACAACTACTGGAGTGGAGGGCGAGGGCAGTCAAGGAAACAGCCAACAACAAGAAACATTCCAACAGCAATCAGCCCCAAATGACACCACATTGGTAAATTGGCAGGCAGAGGATTTCTGTGGCATGAACCAGGTAGTTTCCCAAGGTGTTGCAGCCAACACAAGGTCAAAAAGGAGGAATTTGGGTGAAGAGCAGCCACTAGCTCCAACCAGCCCACAACCTTCTATGACTCCAGAAATGATTGGCAAGCAAAGTCCCATTTCAAATGCACAAGGGCAGCCAAGAACAGCCCCTAGGCCAACTCAAATGCCAGCTGTTGCTGCCCACGTGCAAGGAGTAAATGTGCAAACCAAGGGACAGCAGAGAGATCCTTCATCACCATTCAGTATCATTGATCAGATGAAGAAGACAAACGTCAATATATCTATGTGGGAATCCCTATCCATCCCAGGCCAAAGAGATCTGCTGCAAGCTGCCATGAAGGATTGGCCAACTTCGAATCAGCAGGTTCAGATGCAAGACAAAGTGCTTACAAATGCTGCCCAGCCTGAAGGAAGTCATGGAGGACAACAAGGTAAAATGTTGAAGCCCCCTCCTTTCTATGTTTCATTAATCATTGGAAATCAGCTAGTACATAATTGCATGATAGACTCCGGGGCAAGTAGCTCAGTAATGCCTAAACAGATAGCTGATCAGCTAGGGCTCCAGTATGAAATAACATCTAAAGGGGTAGTGCAGCTAGATGGGACAGCAATAGCAACAGTTGGAGTGATTAGAAATTTGAGTCTTACCTTGCACGCATGTCCAAATGTTGTTGTTTTACAAGATGTATCAATCATAGACCTTCCACCACTCTTTGCCCTTTGCTTGTCAAGGGACTTCACAGCCAAGATTGGGGGGTATTTGTCTGCTGATTGGTCACACATGCTATTCAGAACAAGATATGGAACTAAGGCCACAATCAGATCCGAACCTATTGCAAACTTCCATATTGAGCCTTACACTCCAAGTCAGATTAATGCCAATTGCTCAGCATTTGATCAAGAAGATCACCCTAGCACTGATGAGGCTGACACCAAGGTTGGAAGTATCCCAGATCTAACTCTTGATGAATGGGCAAACAAGATACATGCTTTTGATCCCTATCAAGAAGTAGAAGAATCTGCGCTAGGAGTTTATTGTTTACATGAAGAGAATCAACCTCTCCCCAGCATCACCAAGCCGGATCATAAAGACAAGAATGAAGTATGGCAATTGTTCTTTGATGGGTCAAGGAGTAGACAAGGTGCAGGAGGAGGAGCTATGCTCATTTCACCGCAAGGTATAAGGTATTACTCAGCCTTCCGTTTCCAGTTTTCCTGTTCAAACAACACGGCTGAGTATGAAGCCTTAATTCATGGACTGCACTGGGCAATGAAGAAAGGCATCAGGAATTTACAAGTATTTGGTGATAGTGAGCTGATTGTAAACCAAGTCAAAGGAAAAAATGCTGCCAAAAATGATCTGTTGAAGAACTACAAAAATCGGGTATGGGATCTTATTGAAGATCTTGAAGCTTTTAGCATCAATTCTATCCCAAGAAAAAAGAATGAAGCCGCTGACAGACTTGCAGCAATTGGGGCTGCATTTGATGTTGTAGAAAGTATCAAAAGTGAGAAATCTCAGCCTCATATCAAATTGGTTGTGAGACCAGCTGTTCCGGATAACAATACAAGTTGGCAAGTCTTCGAGAATGATCAGCAAATTGTTAATTTCCTACAAGAAGAAGCTGAGTTCTCCGCCAGGAATCAAGACAAGCTGCATCAGCAGTATGGTGACCAAGTGGTGCAGCTGAGAACTAACAAATTACCAAAAGGCCTCATAACCTTGGAGTCAATCTTCAACCCGAATGATCAGTTCCGGAAGGAGAAAGTGAACATTCAAGTAAAGGGTGAAGATTCAGAGCCTATTTTAGTGGAAGAAGGCAAAACATTGCAGATTGGCAAAGTAAGTACCTCACAAGAGAAATCTGATTTTGTTCAGCTTTGTCAAGAGTTCCCAGATGTCTTTGCTTGGACTTACAAAGATCTAAGAGGTTTCAACCCAAAGTTGGCACAACATACTATTGAGCTGGATCCGGAATCCAAGCCTGTCAGGCAAAAGCAAAGGCCAGTGAATCCCCATATTGAACCTCTCATGAGAAAAGAGTTAAGCAAGCTTATTGAGGCCAGTATCATCTTCCCCATCAAACACTCAAGTTGGGTTGCAAACTTGGTGCCAGTGAGAAAAAGAAATGGAGAAATCAGACTGTGTGTTGACTTCAGAGACTTGAACAGAGCCTCCCTCAAGGACCATTACCCACTCCCTTCCATGGAGCAAATATTGCAAGTTGTAGCTGGTTCAGAAAGGTTCTCACTACTTGATGGCTACTCAGGCTACAATCAGATTATGGTGAAGGGAGAAGACCAATTCAAGACAGCCTTCACAACCAAATGGGGCACATATGCTTACAGGAAAATGCCATTTGGGCTGTCCAACGCTGGTGCTACCTTTCAAAGGGCAATGGACATGGCATTCAAAGGTTTGATTAACAATGTGGTGCTGATCTACCTTGATGATATCACTATTTTTTCAAAGAATGCAGCAGACCACCTCTCTCATTTGAGACAAGTCTTCATGAGGTGTAGGAGATTTGGAGTGTCTTTGAATCCTAAGAAGTGCATCTTTCTTGCACATGAAGGAAAGCTGCTTGGCCATATTGTCTCCAAAGAAGGATTAGCAATTGATCCAGAAAGAGTTGAAGCCATAAGAGCACTACCACTGCCAAGCCACAAGAAAGCCCTTCAGAGTTTCGTGGGAAGGATAAACTTTGTTCGGAGGTTTGTCCCAGATTTTGCAGCCCTTGTCAAGCCCATCACCAAAATGTTAAAGAAGAGCATGGCTTTTAAGTGGACAGCAGAAGGCAAGGAGAGTTTTGAAGCAATCAAAGAAGCTATCTCTCAAGCACCAACTCTCATCAACCCAGACTTCTCCAAGGATTTCATCCTCTATGCATTTGGAGGTGATGACACTATTTCTGCCATTCTGGTACAGCAGAACAAAGATAATGATGAGCAGCCAGTTGCCTTCTTCAGCCAGAGCCTAGATGACTATGAGGTGAGGTACTCTTTTATTGAGAAGCATGTGCTTGCAGTAATCAGAAGCTTGAAGAAATTCAAGCATTTAATCTCAAACAACAAGGTCCAGTTGCTGGTCTCACATGCTGGAGTTAAGGACTTCCTCCTCAACAAGGATTTGAATGAGAAAAGGGCAGGTTGGATCACCCGTGTCATGGAATATGACATTGAGATCAAGATCACCAAGCTGGTAAGAGGGAAAGGACTGTGTGAGCAGCTGGTTTTGGGGAAGCAAAAAGAAGTATGCAACGAAGAAGAGGCTGTTTTGACAGTCCAGGACAGCCATGAGCCAAGTGGCAATCAAGAAGAAGACAATGCTTCCCCCACTCCTTGCTGGACCCAAGGCGTTATACACTTCCTAGGTACAGGCCTATGCCCCCCGGAGATGAGCAAGACCCAAAGGAGACACTTCAGGTTGCAGGCTGTTCCGTATGCCATTGTTGATGGAGTTTTGTTCAAGAAAGATGTGAATGGAGTGCTGCTGAGATGCATTAGCACAAATCAGATTCAAAGGGTGTTGGAAGAGTTTCATGGTGGACCAGCTGGTGGCCATTTTGCACCAAGAGTGACAGCTCTAAAAATCATGAAGGCTGGTTATTATTGGCCTAAAATCTTCAGTGATTGCTATGCATGGATCAAGAGGTGTAAGAATTGTGCATTCTTCACAGGAAAAGAGAGACTTGCTGCCCTCCCATTGCATCCAATCTCAGTTGACCAACCATTCATGCAATGGGGTTTGGACTTCATCGGAGTCATTAATCCCATTTCAAGCCAAGGGCACAAATGGATTTTGACAGCCACAGACTACTTCACCAAATGGACAGAAGCAGCAGCACTCAAAGAGGCAAATGAGTCTAGCATCTTAGACTTTTATGAGGGAATAACGACCAGATTTGGTGTACCTGCTACAATAATCTCTGATAATGCATTGGCATTCATTGGATCTAGGGTGACTGAGTGGGCTGTCAAGAACGGTATTTACCTAAGCACTTCATCGAACTATTACCCTCAGGGTAATGGCCAGGCCGAGTCTACAAACAAGAACTTGTTGAGGATCATTAGGAGGACTCTTGATGAGAATCAGAGGTCTTGGCATACCAAACTGAAATCAGCCTTATGGGCTGATAGGATAACTCCCAAAAGATCCACAGGTAACTCTCCATTCAGGCTTGTCTATGGAAGAGAGGCAATCTTGCCCATGTCACTTGAGTTGCCAACGTTGGAACTCATGAAGCAGCTGGAGTTGCTAGAGTTTGAGCCCATGGAGGTGAGGTATGCAGAGTTGATGGAGCTGCAAGAGATCAGAAATCAGGCATCCCAAGCAATGGAAAAGGATCAAGCTTTGATCAAGAAGACCTTTGATAGGAAGGCCAAAGATAGATCTTTTCAAGTTGGAGATCTAGTGTTGAAATGGGATGTGGATAGAGCAAAACCGGGAAGGCATTCAAAATTTGATGCCATTTGGAGTGGCCCATACATGGTCACAAAGTGCAAGAACAACAATGCTTTCCAATTGGCCTCATTGGATGGTGAAGAACTGCAGATTCCAGTCAATGGAATCTATCTCAAGCGTTGCTTCTAGAGGGAAGTTCACTACCTCTGTAAATATTAGATTAGATTTTCTTTCCTCCAAGTGCTTGTGCACATTGTTTTGCTGTAGGTTAGTTTTGTTTTCCCTAAGTGCTTTGGCACAGCTTGCTGTCCATGGAGATGTTTTGCAGTCTTTTCTCCCATTAGGTGATATTCCATCTTCCTCCTTACACATTCTAAGTCAGTTGGGATTCTAAACTGAATGTTTGATAACTCCATGCCCAATGGACTGCTTCAGGCTACTGGTCTTTTCACCTAGCAGGCAGGTACCCCCGCTGAGTCGCCAATTGTTATCCAAAATTCACCCCCCAGAGTAAATTTTGATAACATGCATTGAATTCTCAAGCCCCAGGCAAATTGATTGATTCAGGGCAAAAAATCATGTTCCCAGGGTCCCCTCAGATTTTTTTTAACTCTCCTGTCCAGGTTGAAAAGAGCAAGTTCTGAGAAAAGGTGAAAAAGTTGCAAAAGCAAGCTTGGGCCAGAAAAAATCATGAAAAATGTCTAAGTCCTAGTCCTCGCAACAGTCGGGACGTGAGGGACATCTGGGTGTGAATCGGCCGAAAGGCCGCCAGGCAGTCTGCAGAGCAAAGGAACATCCGGGCCGTTGGGACGCGCGGGACGCGGAAAGCCGGTTCGGCCGAAGGAGAAGAAAATCGACTAACTGCTCTGGGACATTTGGGACAAGAAGACGCGAAGGACGCGAACCGGCCGGTTCAGCCGAAATGGGGAACTTTCACACTGGGACAGTTGGGACAAAGGGACGCGTGGGACGCGGATAGCCGAAGGAGCCGAAAGCCAATCAAGCAACGCCATGTCATCGGCCGAATGAGGGACAAGGAAGCCCATTTCGGGTGGATCGGAGGTTTTTGTCCCAAACAGTCTTGGGACATCCGGGACAAAAAGACGCGGGAGACGTGAAAGAGCCGGCAGACCCGCGGACCAACCAAATCATGACACGTGTCACAAGGAGAAAAGTCCAAAAGTTCAAAGGGCGAGGTTTCAAGCACTAACCCGAGCCAATAAAAAGAGGACACGTGTCCAATGAGGAAGGGAAGCTCGGAGCTCGGGGAGGAGTTAGAGAATTTGGCAAGAAGTTCACCCAAAAGCTAAAAGTAAAGGTCTGCCCCGTGCCCCTGACAACCAATCAATGCATGCCACGTGTCATCCAGGTGGCAGAGCGCGGGAAGAATTAAAAAAAAAAAAATCCGTGTTTTGCCTGTTTTGTGTCCTAAATCTTCAGATCGCCATATCTTCCGATCCAGAGCTCAGATTTGTACGTTCTTTATATCAATGGAAAGATTATGAAATTCTCTACATGATTTGGGGTTAATCTTGAATTTTGGTGTATTTTGGAGAGAGAAAATTGAGAAATGGATCTGACGCGTGTTCATGGCCAGAAGTGACATTTCAGCGACCAGATTTAATGCAGAATGGGTCGCATTCTCCTGTAATTCAGTCAAAATGATAGGGTATGGGTTTGTAAGGTCCCCCATGCTGTTTTAATGCACCTGTAGTCAAGAAGGAATGGGCTCTCATGTTTTTTGTACGCTTCTGTCTCCTAGGCTCGACCCATGCAATGTAAAAGGCAGATTTGGCTCATTTCTAAAGGGGGGAACATTTTTTGGGCATAGCAGACTTCTTCTTTCACCTCCAGCAAGTGATTGATGCAAGGATCAGACCTCTCCAAAGATTGTAACAGTTTTTTTTTTTTACCTCTCTGAGGGTGTAATGCATGTTTTTGACACTGAAATGATAATGCAAGCTCTGTGAATGGGTTTCAGTCCTCTGTTTGTATTATTTGCTTCATTTCAGATCCTAAATTATACCTTATCAGTCTGTGTATGTTTTATGTTGTGAACTTTGGTCTGTGTCTATTTGCATGACAAATATGTTTCACCACTCCTTTTGGTGCATCACCATCTTTAGTTAGTTTCAATTTTTGCACTTCTACCTCTGTATCCTTGCAAGTTAGAGTAGGATTAGGATCTGAACCTCTGTAGTTGTGCAAGCATTAGATCTAAATCAGAGGAGTTTGAGGAACCAGCCTCTAATCTGGAGATTCCTCTCTCAGTTTCACAAGTCCCATGCTTGGAGAGAGGTTTCCATGTTGTGCAATCACACTGGATGCTAGAGTGATCAACCTAGAAGCCTGATCTGCATCCAGGGGTGCTGTGAGTAAATAACCCTTCTTTTCTACATCTTGCTTCCTCATATATCTTAAGTAGGGGTTCAATCTTCTGCATCTCACATTTATCAGACACAACTACAACCTCACAAATCAATTAACACATCAAAAAATTTCCTTTTCCTAGTATACATATTGGGATTTGATCACCCAACATGAATCTACTTGAGACATTTCCCAGCCATTACTTACCTAAGGCCAAACATAGTTTGCCTTCCCCTAGGTCCTTTGATATCAATCCTTTTTTATATCCTTTTAATAAAAAACATACAAAAACGGAAGTTTTTTTTGCTTTTTTTTTTTTTTCTGTTTAAAATGGAACCAAAATTTTCCTCGAGAATATCTCACCATTCCACCATGAGCCCATCCAGACCATTTGTTTCTTTTAGGTTTTCCTCTAGCTCTATCTATGATTATCTCTATCGCAGATCCTCTTCTTCTCGATCACATCGACAAGTAGCCCCTGTTTTATCCCCATCACCTTTATCCCAATCACCTTACACACATTCCTACTTCTACCCCACCATATTTTTCCCCATTACCATGTGCCCTTCATGGGTCATCCAACATCACCATACCCATGTCACTTATGGATATGCCTCACAATAACCCCATTCACGACTTCCTCCACCGTAGATAGCAATCAATAGATCATGTTTCACCTTATGGCATCTCCCCTTCATTTGACATAATTATCTCACATAAGGACATACCTTATCATCCTTTTGTATTAGATCTTCCCATTCTTGCCTCATCTCCATCATCTTATCATGATCCTACTTATTACCATGCTCATGAATCCCCCCAAGCAATCCCACCTTCATCATGTGACATCTTTAGACAACCATTTCCTAATCCCCCACTAGCAAGTCCAAATTCATTTTCTACATCACATCAATTTAACCCATTCTCAATCGACACCATACATCAGATTCCTCAATTTATATCTATTTTACCCACTTCTTCATCTATTCCCATCTTATATATTTTTCCCTTAGCCCCTTCGAACATTATTCCCATGACAACCATATCCAAAATTATCTTATCTACTTCCCTTACTTCTACCACTTCTCTAATGTCTACATCTAGTCCTACTCTTACCACATCTGCATTAGCCTTAGTCACACCTGAATTTACATCCACACTTGTCACTACACTTACATTGACATCATTATCACATATTCCTTTACCCATTCCCATATCACCTGAAATTGTATCTACCTTTGCATCTCTACCACCTATCTCCTTGCTTATGACCACTTTACTTACCTCATCTAGACATATACCATTCCCACATCCACGTCTATTATCACACCCGTCACATATCCTCAATCCACCTAAATTCCTCTTTAGGCACCCAAAAAAAACACAGTTGACACTCATGGCTCTTCCATTCCTACCCCAACCCATCCGCCATCTGCACCATCTCACATAGACATCATTAACTGTATCATCCAGACACCTATCATTATTTCCATACCCACATCTATCCCATCTCTTGAATTCAACCTTGCTCCTACATCCACATCTATTCCACCTTTTCCGTCAATACGATCTCTAGAATCTTTATCAGTTCCTTTTTTGTGTTTCTTCCCTTCCCACACCTACCGCATCAACTATCATGACCACAACCCAATTATCTCCTCCTTCATCTACACCATCCACATCATTTGATAAATATTGACGACAACTTCAACTTGCATCCACCATAAGTAACCCTCCCATTTCATCCATGCAACCCAACATTCCCACATCGAACATTTCCCTATCCTCCTTGGAACATATCATGTAATAATTACTCCACCATCCACCACTACATCACCTTCTAACCACTTATCAAAATCATTATTATTTATGCCAAGGGCACTCCACAATCCAAATCCAAAAACCCTGGGTGTCCTTTCGCATCGATCCCTTGAGCATCCTCACAAGAAGATCAACATCCCTCCAATCAAGACCAAATCTACATCTTCCATCTTGAGGCCACATCCCTCTTTCTTAGGACCCTCTCCTCCATCGTGACCAATTAACCAATCCAAATCCAAACAATTTGATTACCTCCTAGGGCCAACCCCCTCATCAAAAACACCTCCAATTATCCATCCATCTAGGAAAAATCATCCACCACTACATCTTCTTCTAGACCACCTAGACCTTGACCCAATCCATCTTCACCATTGCTATCCACACCATCTTACAGAACCTTCCCTAGTTACCACATCAAATCATATGTAGAGGTCCTCCAACATTTTCTCCAGACTTTTTCTATGACGCTCCCAACTATCAGGGCTTTGACCCGAACATTCCAAAGCACTCATGGTTTGACCCCTATTGCATCTGTGTTTATCATCACACTCTGGGACATGAAACTAAGCATTGTAAGGACCTTCAGACTATTTTTCATGGTCTTATTTAGTGAGAGGATCTCCTTGACAAGTCCCCTTATCCATATACTACTTCATCCATAGCCCATCCAATCCATTTTACCGTATCTTCATCCATTCAGCTTGCTGGGTCTATTGACCCATCTACATCATCTCCTATCACTCCTCTTGATGAGATTCCTCCCTTGTTCATCAATATTATTCACCTTGATAAACCACCTTCATGACATATATATCCTTTTCATCCACTATCTTTTCCACATCCCTTTCGTTGGGGAAACATATTCTCCCCTGTTATTGTTATTTTAACATCCTTATTCTCAATTCATCCTCCCATGCTAGGAGGGATTCTTTCTAGGAATTTTTTGCTCACATATTATTTCCACATTCAACATCATTCTATATCATCTAGCTCATTATATCCCATCATACCTTTTATCTTCTCTTCCTATGACCAATTTTGTGGCCTTATCTATGTTTCACTTTAGAAAATCCATGGATTTTTTCTGAAATCTGCCACTAACGTGGATATTTCTTGATTCATAATTAACTCATCTGATCTGATCATGATTTATCTTGTCCCTCTATAGGGACCATTTATTCATCTTAAACTCATACCATTTGCTTCCTTAATAGCCAACACTTTCTCTTATTATTTCTTGTTCATCTCATCCCATCTACCTAACGTGAATTTAATGACGATGAACTTGTTCTCAAAGAAAATCAGAATGTCACTACTCTAGAAATGAGCCAACATGGATATTTTTCCCCTAACTAGATCAGACCATATGTTATTATGCATAAGTATGGTTTGAGAGCCTATTGTTTGGCCTCCCTTGACGGTAAACTGGAAGTAAAACTGCTTAACGCACTACACTTGCGACAATTCTTTTGTTAGCACATTTACTTATGTTCCCTTAGCCATATTCTTGGATCATTCTTCCATCTTAGCCCTTTTCATTTCTCATTGTGATGATTTAGAACTATGTGCTCTTCCATCAATTCCTAGATGAGACTTTAAATATAGGCACCATGGCTCTTCCCATAGCATATTCCTTATAGATAGTTTCTCTCCTTTTGGTGAGATCTCTACAATTATTACATCCATCACCCTCTTATTCACCTATTGGATCCATGCAAAGGGTCTAGGGGTGTCTCTTGTACATATTTATCCCCTCTTAAGTGGTCTACTTAGTTAGTCCCAGCTCTTCCCCATGTAAAATAAAAATTCAAGGATGTTTAAATCAAAATCAAGTCATAAAAAATATACTGATCTCTCGAAGGAAAACTATTCATGTAAAAAAAATCATAAGCATGAAATGAAAATGAAAATCAAATAAATAGAACGATCCTTTGAAGAATGGCTATCATTTATTCTTACCATTTATATGTTGTAAAAATTATACCATACCCATAAAGGATGGATACTCCTTATGGAATTTTAAGGCTTCTCGCATTGATCAGCCTTCCATTTTATTAGCATCCTGAGAACGCTTCCTGTATTGATTACCTTCCTTCTAGCAGACTTCCTGCATTGATCACTTTGATATTTCCCCTTCCTAGAGCTCGATCATAGTTTAGGGAACACCACTTTGTGATGAGGCCATAAATTGGCCATAAATTACCATTATTTTGTCCTTCCAAAGTTACCTTTGAAAGTGGATTTAAATGTAATCTTGGAACTTATAGTTTGCTTAAGATAGAATATAGGATATATATCTTGTTCATTCTTTAGAAATATTTTGTTATCTATTTTTTTGACTAATCCTATTGATTATTTGGGAAAAGATGCAAAGTCTTGTGTACGCAGGCCATACAGGAAAGATAATGTCAGTATTGGAAAAAATGGAACTGATCATGAATGGTATATCTAAACTCAAATATGATTTCATATTCATATTCCTCTTGAAAAATTATGCAAGTTCAAAAAAATAATCATCTCAATCCAAGATCGCATGCAAAAGTTATATCTTGTTTTAAGTTAGCTCTGGAACTCATTAGATTTAGTTCTGGAACTCACAAGGATTTAGTTCTGGAACTTACAGGTTTAGTTCTGTAAATCATAGATTTAGTTTTGGAACTTGCAGACTTAGTTCTGGAACTCATAGGATTAGTTCCGGAACTCACAGATTTAGTTACGGAACTTGCAATTCGTATATTTATATTTTCAAGCAATTAAAACACTGGACAAAGCTATAAGGTATAAAATGACAGTTTGTTCCGAAACTTGCAATTTGTGGACAAAGTAGATTTATTTAGAAACTTGCATAAAAGGAATGAAAAATTTAGTTCTGGAACTTTAATAAAAGGAAAGACAAATTTAGTTCTAGAACTTGCATAAAAGGAATGACAATGAAAAAGTTAGATCCAAAACCTACCTCAACAGAATGACAATTTTTGAGGAATTGTGAAAAATCAAAGAATCCAATGGAAAATATGAGAGAATTTTTGTTCATAGAAATGTGTTTAAATTAAACCTCATTCAAATTTTCTACAGGTTTTAACAATGAAGATAAATCTAACTTTTAGTGAGCTGCAGTCTCGAGAAAAAAGTGTATCAGACGAGCAGTAAAAGTTCCATAAACAAAAATAAAAAGGTCAAATGGAAAATCTGAGAGAGGTTTTTGTTCATAGAAATGTGTTTAAAAAAACCTCATTTATATTCGCTACAGGTTTTACCAATGAAAATAAATCTAACTTTTAGTGAGCTACAGTCCATGAGGAAAAAGTGTATCAGACGAGCACTAAAAGTTTCATAAATAGAAAAGTCAAATGGAAAATATGAGAGAGGTTTTTTGTTCATAGCAATGTGTTTAACAAAAACCTCATTCATAT
Organism: Taxus chinensis; assembly: GCA_019776745.2. Classification (NCBI taxonomy): domain Eukaryota; kingdom Viridiplantae; phylum Streptophyta; class Pinopsida; order Cupressales; family Taxaceae; genus Taxus; species Taxus chinensis. The sequence continues at coordinate 98,773 of JAHRHJ020003545.1, forward strand.
TTTCTACAAGTTTTACCAATGAAGATATATCTAACTTTTAGTGAACTGCAGTCCAAGGAAAAAGTGTATCAGACAAGCATCAAAAGTTCCACAATAAAAAACAACAAAGTCAAATGGAAAATATGGGAAAGGTATTTGGTCAAAATCATATTTTGAAGAAAAACCTCCTTCCAATAATTTAAGAGAATAAAATCATTATGATTCTTGTTACCGAAAAATCAAGGAGAAGATTTGGGAGCAAATCTTCCTAAAATAAGTGAGATAAGACTTTGACTCCAATAATATATCTCTCTCCATATTTTGTGGAGATGGAGATCTTAGTTGTTAGGATTAGAATAAAGATAAGATCAGATTTTATCTCCCAAAATAAGGAGTTGGTTGGATGCATAAATTATAAATGCAACCTTCCACACTCAGATATGTAATGTTTTACCACCAAGAAATAAATTTATTCTTTCGTTAATCTCTGAAGTAAAATTATTCTACAGTTTTGAATTAAGATATCAAAGCATGAATTAAATCCTCTTCCAAGGAATGAGCTTGCCACTCATTCCTAGGAATATGGATCAATGTATATTTGTGTTTTTATTTTGTAATAATTTGTGTTTGTTTCTTTTTTCTGTAATTATCCTCTTTTGTGTTGTTCTTCTCTTTGTATTGTAACATTCAGTCTGTTGTAAACCTGCAAGTGTTTCATTTATTTATTTTTATTTCTAATTGTGATTTCAATTTATGCAAGTGTGATTTATTCCTGCAAGTGTGATTTCCTTTATGCAAGTGTGTTTACATTTCTACAAGTGTGCATTTAAATTTCTTACATGTGTGATTTAATTTATGCAAGTTTGGATTGTGTTTAAGGGAGTTGTCTTTCCAAGATCTTCTTCTCTTAATGCATACATCCATCAGACACCAGCCCTGGATTGACATTCTTAATGGAGAGGATTGACGAACCTCATTATTTTGGCACTGTTTCTGGGGAAACGGTGTTATTAAGAGATTTAGAGTTTTCTAAGAGAATATTCTAGTGAAAGTAGAATAACTCTTGGAAATTTTTGTGACATGAAGTATTTAGAGGTAGTTCTTTAAACTTTTATTTTTGCAAATAGATTAATATTTATTTCATGCAATATAGATTAAAATTTCATTTCTGCAATTAGGAAGATTAGATTGTAAATATTTATCTCCCCACAAACTAACTCTGTGTATAAGAAAATTATTGTGATGTTTGATCAAGAAGGTATAATGGTATGAAAAAAGAATTCAGATCTGAAAAAATGGTAGAATATGATATTGAATATGGAAGTAGATCCAGTTGATGAAATATCATATGTCATTCTTGATAACCACCACCATTCCCCTTGTATCAACTAACAACTCAGTGATCTTATTACACATAACCTTAGTCAAAACTTGGCTTATCTAGTTTGTAATAATGAAGTGGTAGCATTTCTAAATTAACTTCATCCATATTCAGGGATTTCATTAGAGCCAAAATAAAAACCCACTCATAATAAATCCACCCATTCAAATTATTTTTTCATCCCATAATAAAATTCAATCTCAAAACCATATCCATTAGAAAAATTTATTTTCATGTCTTTCAATTTCTTCATTTTTGTATATGCTTGTATAACATTAAGAAGCAATTATTGTGAATATCAAGACAAACACTTTTTGTTCGTGCTAACATCCATAGAAATTTCTAGAGTTGTTCTTGGTACCAACATGCATATTTTTGAGCACCAACAATATCAACCAAGGAGTAGTTTGGAGGGACCCCTAGATACATAACACAATCCATCTCCTGATATCACTAGTTTGGGCTTTGAAGATTACATTGTTTATTATGATAATACACAATTCAAGTTGGGCTTTGAATACCTAGAAATTGTCTACACAATTTTTAGAAATCTTGTTGGAGTTACCAAGTATGCAAAAAGGTTTTTATGAGATCTCAGACATTGCTTCTTATTTTACACAGGATGCATTTCGATGAATATAGTCTGATGAAAGATCAAAATTTTCTCTAATCCTTCTCATGCTATCATTTCAACAATAAAAAATCAAAAAATAAAAAAAAAAAAAAAAAATTGATTGGAAAACCAGCTTGCAGGCCAATCAAAGTTTAAAAAATCACCAAAAATCTTTGATTGGAAAACCAATTTGCTATGTAATAAAAGGAAAAAAAATCAAAACACTTTGATTGGAAAACCAACTTGTTGGCCAATGAAAAGCCAAAAAGAAAAACATACTTTAATTGGAAAATTAGTTTGTTGGCCAATTAAAGATTAAAAAAGGTGGCTATTCTTCAAAGGCAATCAAATGTTACCTGGTGGATTCTTTCTCAACACCATTTGACCATGTTAACAATATGATGACAAAGACAACTAGAGGTATGATCAAGTTATTTTGTTCTACTATTTTATTTTTAAGCTTTCTTGTAATTTTTTTTATTATAGCTAAATCCACTTTTAACATCTCCAAGGAAGGCAAGATAAAATTCATATCTCCCCTACTTACAAGTATGAAAATATATGCACCTCTTTGTAATCAAACTTCTAGAGTCTAATTTATGGACAACCATGAACAAACAACATGCATGAGGACATGCATGAGCCTAGGTGTGGGAGAGAAGGAGAAGCACGATGTATGTATTGTTATTTTAAACATGAGGTGGAAGGGCAGTAGAAGGAGATCCACACAAGAACCTATTGTACAAGAAATAATTCAAAAACAACATAAGGAGATCCACACAAGAACCTATTGTAAGAGAAAGAAAATAAAAAATTGCAGAAGGAGATCCACACAAGAACCTGTTGTAAAAGAAAGAAAAATAAAAAACAGCAGAAGGAGATCCACACAAGAACCTGTTGTAAAGGAAATAAAATAAAAAATAGCATAAGGAGATCCACACAAGAACCTGCTGTATAAGAAAAAAATAAAAAATGTAGAAGGAGATCCACACAATAACCTACTGTGAAAGAAAAAAATCAAAAACAGCAGAAGAAGATCCACAAGAACTTTTCCTTGAACTATATATGGAATGCATACATACATAATATCAATGTGGAGAAGACTCTAAGAAGAGGACAAAATATAATGTATAAGGACATGCATAAGATTAAGTGTGGGACAATGATGAGGCAATAAATTGGCCATAAATTACAATTATTTTGTCCTTCCAAGTTACCTTTGAAAGTGGATTTAAATATAATCTTAGAACTTATAGTTATCTTAAGATAGAATATAGGATATATATCTTGTTTATTCTTTATAAATCATTTGTTATCTTTTTTTGACTAATCCTATTGATTATTTGTGAAAAGATGCAAAGTCTCGTATATGTAGGCCATAAAGGAAAGATAATGCTAGTATTGGGAAAAATGAAATTAATCATGAATAGTACATATAAAATTAAATATGATTTCATATTCAGATTCCTCTCAAAAAATTATGCAAGTTCAAAAAAAGAATCATCTCAATCTAAGATCATATGCAAAATTTATAGTTGTTTTAAATTAGCTCCGGAACTCATGGAAATAGCTCCAGAACTTACAGTTTTAATTCCAGAACTTACAATTCATACATTAATATTTTCAATTTAATTAAAACAATCGACAAATTTACAAGGTATAAAATGATAGTTAGTTCTGTAACTTACAATTTTTGGACAAATGAGATATTTAGTTCCAAAACTTGAATAAAAAAATGACAATTTAGTTTCCAGAACTTTCAGAAAAGGAATGACAACATTAGTTCCAGAACTTGCATAAAAGGAATGATAGTGTTAGCTCCAACTTGCACCAACGGAATGAATTTTTTTAAGGAATTGTGAAAATCCAAATAATCCAATGGAAAATCAGAGAGAATTTTTGTTCATAGCAATGTGTTTAACATAAACCTCATTCAGATTTGCTACAAGTTTTACCAATGAAGAGAAATCTAACTTTTAGTGAGCTGCAATCCGAGAAAAAAGTGTATCAGACGAGCCTTAAAATTTCCATAAATAGAAACAGGAAATTCTTATAGAAAATTTGAGAGAGGTTTTGTTCATAGCAATGTGTTTCCTCATTCATATTTGCTACAGGTTTTACAAATTTTATAATATATATATATATATATATAAAACTTTTAGTGAACTGCAGTCCGAGGAAAAAGTATATTAGACAAGCATCAAAAGTTCCACAATAAAAAACAACAAAGTCAAATGGAAAATATGGGAAAGGTATTTGGTCAAAATAATCTTTTGAGGAAAAACCTCCTTCCAATAATATAGGAGAATAAAATCATTATGATTCTTGTTACAAAAAAGTAAGGAGAAAATTTGGGAGTAAATCTTCCTAAATAATTGAGATAAGACTTGGACTCCAATAATATATCTCTCTCCATATTTTGTGGAGATGGAGATCTTAGTTGTTAGGATTTGAATAAAGATAAGATCATATTGTATTTCCCAAAATAAGTAGTTGGTTAGGATGCATAAATTATAAATGCAACCTTCCACACTTAGATATGTAATTTTTACTACCAAGAAATAAATTTGTTCTTTTCTCTCTAATATTCTGCAGTTTTGACTTAAGATCTCGAAGCTTGGTTTAAATCCTCTTCCAGGGAATGAGTTGGCCACTCATTCTAAGGAAGATAGATCTATATATTTGGGTTTTTAGTTTTTTAATAATTTTTTTTTATTTCTTTTTTTTTGTAATTATCCTCTTGTTATGTTGTTCTTCTCTTTGTATTCTAACATTCAATATGTTGTAAACCTGTAGGTTTTTCATTTAATTTTATTTATTTCCAATTCAGCAATTTCAATTTATGCAAGTGCGTTTCATATTCCTGCAAGTGTTATTTCCTTTATGCAAGTGTGTTTATATTTCTACAAGTGTGCCTTTAAATTTTCACATGTGTGATTTAATTTATGCAAGTTTGGATTGTGTTTAATGGATCTTCTTTCCAAGATATTCTTCTCTTAATGCATACAACCATCAGACACCAGCCCTGGATTGACTTTATTAATGGAAAGGATTAATGACCATCATGAGTTCACACCTATAGGTTTCTAATTTTGTGAGGATTTTTCTTACCCTAATCCTATCGCATCTATGTTTCAGCACATCTTTCTTCATCCCGATCATCTACCAATCCATCAACACATTTATTCTTACTTACATCTGTCATTAATCACATCCATTTTCAATTTTTTTTCATCACATCTTACCCACATACATTTTATTCATCATGATCAAAATTAAATTTAAAACATATTATCACATTACAAATTTATATTATCATACATACACATTCACATCTAAGATAACAATCTAATCATACAATTTTTTTCACCATCGTCATCATGTATAAAATAAACATACAATATAAAATAACCATCACATCTAATCTAAAAGTTATCATCATGACCTATAATCTAAAATCATCACCACATAAAAATTAATATCTATCACCTCACATAATGAAAACATGATAATCCACAGCAAAAACATATATCATATATAATCAAAATGAGTATTATTACATCATCGCCCTCTAAGGGGATCCCTCAAAGTACAAATACTATCAAAATTAGTAAAATACATGTATAAAAGTTTCAAACCCTCTCCTCCAGGGGAAAGTATATAAACTAAACCCCACACACCATCACCACCCTCCTGACCCCTTTCCTCTCATCATGGATGAAATACACTTGTTATAATCCTTGACAACCCAGCTCCACTTTCTGCCTACCTGTGGAGATGATCCTAGTATCTTAGAATCTGAGGTAGCCTATGGATCACTATTTCCTCATAATATTTGGTCTCGGTGGCCAACACTAAGTACCTATCTATCCCAATCATGTTAGGGGATGTCATTGGTCTTGACTCTTGTGGTGATTCTTGAATACTCCTAGCTGACTCTGTCACCAAAATGGTAGCCAGATCTACAAAATGGGTCCTATAGGTCTCCCTCTTCTTGCGGAGGTGATCTCTCTCCTGAATAACTCATTCTCTCTCCTAAGTGACTACATCTTGTTGCTACAAGGTTATTTCTCTCTCTACTCTCATCTGATCTAGCTTGGCAAAAAATCGTGGCACCTTTGTAGCCTCTCCTTCTCTGTCTCCACCGCATCATGGAGTTACATCAACCTCAACCTCCATCTACTTTATCTCCTCCTCTCCTCCTTCCTCAACCACTGGAGATGCCCATGTTGTCATGTGCCAATTGGAGTATCCCTCTCCTACTCCAACATCGTCGTCATCATCCCATGGTGTGGCCTCCTCCTCCAATGGTTCTTCCATAGTGGGTTTTGGTAGCTCCCTATACAACTCCTCCCTCTTGTATAAAATGGAATCATGAGGCACTATCTAAATGACTCCTAAGTTTCATCTCACCCTATCAAATTGAACAACCTCAATCATCTTTGGTCATCTCCTCTGCACCCACCTCAATTGTCTCATGTCATCTAACTCTGCATCTACCCCTGGCCATGCAGGGAAATATTTATATGGCATTTACCTAACATGATCAACATCTAACTCTGCAAGCCAATCTACACACCAATCCACCCCTCTCTCGCTCTTGTCTCCCAAGGCCAAATCGTCCCTCCATCTTAAAAATTCAACTGCTAACTGAATATGGTCTCCTGTAACCCATGGAATCCCTAGTGGCCTAATCACAACAATATACTCGTAATCCTGGTAGTGAATCAAGAATCCTATATCCAACCCTTACCTCATGCCTTCCCTGTATCCAGATAGCTCATGGTAAACGTAAGCTAACAAGGTAGTCCTAAATGAAAATATTGCCTTTTTGTCCACAATGTCAGGCACTACACTAGCTGGTACCCATGGAAACTTAGCTCACCATGAGTTTGAAAAAGCATAACATGATACTTCCATCATCACCAGGAAAATCAACCATTTTTGTGCCACCCCAACCTCATATTTTATCTCATACATAAAGGCCCATAAATAAAATATGATATGGGGCGCATTGGCTCCAAATAGCCACATTGAAAATCCCAATTTGTCATCACTAGTAATGGGAACTATTTACTCCCCATGTATCAACATCTTGAGAATCTGATACATATCCTCGAGCGTGATAGTAATCTCCCCTATCCTGAAGCAGAATGTACATGTTTGCATATCCCACCTTTTAACTAAATAAATCATAAGCCCCACATCCCGTGGGATCCTTTGATAATGTCTAAAGCCACCCAATCCAACTACAGATAGATGATCCAACTCAGCACTTGTCACATCCCCTGTGATCTACTCATATAGAGAAAGCACTTGATCTCTTAGATATAAGGTATCTCTAGCCCACAATCAAAGGAAAAGTGTGCATATAATAGACCTCTGATCCAAAAATCCATCCAAAGTAAATTATATTTCATCTAAATCAATTTTTATCCAATCTAACCTTATTCGACACCGATCAAGGTTAGGTCGACACTTTTTCAGGTCATTCGGCATGCCCTAGGGCCCAGTCAATGTTGACCCACCTGGGTTTCCTCCAACCTCCCCTGGCGTCATCTAATTTTAAAAAAAACAAAACAAAAAAATTAAATAAAACATGAAACTAAATAAAAAAAAAGTGTGGTTTTTCCTACTCACAATCCTTTACACACTCTGACATTTCCTCGTAGCTCTGGCAACCTCCATTTCTCAGTTTCTCTTTTCTCAGTTTACACTCTCTCATCAAATTTATGCATGAAAATGAGCATCGTCACCTAACCCCTAGGCTTATATATCTTTCCAACACCTAGTCTCCGTGGACCCCCTTGGTTTTCCTTTGATTGGCCTCAATCACTATCGACTTAGCTTTGCAATGTTGGTTTTGGTATTTTCCCCTCATCCTCACACTCTCCATTTGGGAATTCTTCAAATAGTCCACATTTTTGGCCATAATTATTTCCCTCCCAGGAATTTTAATCCAATCGCAGAGTCCACCATTTTGGTTGTATTTATCTATCTCTCCTCTGGGCATATACTCTTTTCTAAGGTCCCATTCGGCTAGACTTATCCCCCTCTCTGGAATACTTTCTTTTTTAAGTCCACCTTTGTGGCTATCTCTGCATTTCCTTTAGGCATGTTAATCATATCTATTCCCTAAAGTCCACATTTCATGGCTATAATCATTCCTCTTTTTGGTATTTCATTTTCTAATCCTATTTAATCCACACACAAATTCATCTTTTCTGGCCATGTTCATATTACCTTTTCAGCATTACATTCATTATATCAAGTCCACTTTTGTGGCCATATTTCTACCTTCCTCGAGGCACCATTACTCTTCATCAAAGTCCACCTTTACTGCCATGTTTTCCCCTTTTAGGGCATACCTTTTTATTTTTTCCTTTGCGGACATACCTTTCCCCACTTGGTGCATACTTTAATTTTTCCTTTTTTTCATTTTCGGCCATACCTTTCCCCACTTGGGGCATATTTTACTTTTTCCTTTTTTAACCTTTGTGGCCATAACTTTCCCCATTTGGGGAATATTTTAATTTTTTTCCTTTGTGACCATACTTTCCCCCTTGGGGCATATTATTTCATCACTTTCATTTTCAACTTATCTTATCGGCCATTTTCTGTGTCCCATTAGTCAACATAACATTCATCTTCATCCCTTGTGAACACATACCTTTTCGCTTGATTCCTCGTGTATGAAGGATTTCACATACCTTTCACATATAGTTGCGCATACTTTGATGAATTTCCCATGAACCATTGATCATCTTGGCTTAAATCCATACTGTAGTGGTTTTCACCAACTCACTAGTCCATAGAACATTGTAGCCCATCTCCGTTGAGAACGCAATTGTCCTCTACCGATGTGATATTGGAGTGACCGCCATAGTTTTTATCCATATTGCAATCTTTTTCACCTAGGCATTTTGCCTTGGTTATGCTTTCACCCATGTTTTTTTGAAACGTGTCATTGATTTTCTTTGACACCATCAATCCCCCATTTGAGGGGGAGCTTATCATCAATATTTTATCCTCATCCAACCCTTTTTTTAATCTTGTGGATTGCTAGCACAATCCACTCAACAAAAAGTGGCAAAAGATAGACACCTAAAACTGGTATGTATGCCTTCATTCACCCTCGTGCACATATTTAATTATCCCCCTCATTTAATCAAGTGCCCATCCAATCCTCATTAATTATTTAAGCTTTTAATATCTTACATGCCCAATTATCCCCTCCACATTAATATTTATTTCTATTAATTAATTAATTCATGTTAATTAATTAATCATTTAAATTCTCATTTCCCTAACCAACATTTTAATTAGGATGATTTTATCCTAAACATAAATCCCCTTTCTTTTCTAGCTTTTATCCTATCCATTTTTATGCCCTAACTACCCATATCTCATCCCTCACCCGCCTAATGCTTTAAATCACTCACCCAATCTTTAAAAGCATCAAATCCCAACCAAAATGAGAAAATAATGACTAATGGGGATAATTTCCCCATAGTCGGTGGCAACATGGCTCAATCCCAATCGACCCCTATAAAATGAGTGTTTTCTTCCCATTAGGCATCAAAAATCAATCGATCAAGGAAATCAGATGCATGCATCCTTCCTCTTACCCGTGTAGTTCTGAAACATCCACAAACCTGTTGGACATCCCTTCCACATGTTTGCATCGCTCATGATCATCGTTGGTGAGATATTTTCATCATTATCATATAATTTGTATCTCTATCACATTATCCTATATGCTTTGTCTCTAATGTCTTATCGGTATAGAGAAGATTTGGAAACACTCGATAGCCTTCTCCCATGGCTCCTTTTTCTTGCATATTTCCATTTTCATCTTACAATCCTCAGATTTAAACCTCTCGGATATAGTCATCTTCAATCCTCCCTATTTGTCGTCGACCAGGGCCTTGTTTACCCAATAACCTATCTAAATCCTTGTTTCATGTCCTTTATCCTACTTCTCTACCTCTAGTTCTCCTCTGCAGATCCTTTCATAGCAGTTGCAAGTCCTTATCAGCTTCAAAATCACTCATAGACCTCGTATATTTGCATATTTTATCTATAGCTTCATATCCATCCTCTCAGGTCACTGTTGACCTTCATGTGCATAGTCTGGGTCATCGTCAACCCAAAGTAGGTACACTTATTTTACAATTATTTTAATCAAATCAGCTTCAAATCCATCTTAAGTAGTTTATGTATTCATCGTTATTTTTTTTATGCATGTTATCTACAGTACTTTATTCATTCCATCCTTTCTAAACAAATGGGGGTTGATATCTACCAAGGAAGATAACTATTTCTTAAGTTCGCTTAGTCAGGCAACACCCACATATATTTATCTAATCAAATCTCATTTTCAATTTATCTTATTTGTAGGTCTCACAATGAAGATCCATCATTCAATACCTGTACTAATCACACATATGAGGAAACATAAATCCTCCTTTATTTTTGAGTTGCTAATTTCTTTAGTAGCTAGTACATTAATCTAATTACAAACAATAAATTTAGACAACACTAAGTTTAACTATAAAAAATGGATGAATACCTAATTGTCTAAAACCTTACTTGTAGTCAAAATTCAATTCCTTTATTTAATGTTCTATCATGAGTCATATGTTGGTCACATTTGTGTAGAATTTTCCATCATTGTATAGAAAAGGAAGTCTTGATCTCATCAAAATGTTTTTCAAAATGTCAAGATGATCAGGTTACCTAGATATTTTGACATGACATTTGCTTCATGAAAAGATCTTGTGTGGAATTAGGGGCCTCTGTCTAGATGAAGTACTTTAAGTTTATATTTGTGTCTATAAAAATTGTTAAGAAGGATGAGTGGAAACTAAATTGAAATCTATCAAAGTATGTATTATTTAGCTAAGCTTAAGATGCAGCACCATGGTTGTGTATCGGATTCACAAAGCTTAGTTCGCCCTGAGAGAAAATAAATTTCTCTTAAAATTTCTCAAGAAGGGTATCAAATAAAGTCAGTCAAAGTTATGTCAATCTCATTTTAGGTATGCTCTGATCCCAAATTTTTTAAGAAATCTGATGATGACTCCCTATCAAGCCTTAAAGTCAACATGTCAAGCCTAATATGAGTGGTAGGCCCTCATACTCATCTAAGACCAAGTATATGCTAGCTCATAAATCTATTGTGTTCAAAAAAATTCAAGGTTACTTATCGGTCCAGAAGGATCAAGGAACTAATGCACACTGAATCTAATGACAGAGGTATTTGTAATCATGATCCATCAAGTCAAATATAGAGAGAAGAGAACCTACAAGTTTGAGAACTCATTTTGTGAGAAAGGAAATTTTTTAATGAAGTGATTATTCAACAAGTGTTTTTAAACACTCCTAATAAAATTAGGTCACTCTTGTATACATCATTGTAATACTTCCTGAGGAGGTATTTACTCATAATGGAGGCTCAAGGTTAGAAGCCCAAGGAAAAAATTAATCTTGAGATAGTAAATATCCATGTGTGAAATTATATATCTTGGTCAAATACTATGAATGATATTCAAAATTTTAAGGAAGATGTTGATGGTGTGTCCTTACAACTATTATAAATAGTCAAACGTTATATCGAAACCTATGAAAGGTCTAGAGGAGTTGAATAGGGTAGAGAAACCTCAAGAAAAGATCAGTCAAAAATATATATTTTTTGAGAAGAGACACTCAGTCATATAAATATTTGATAATGAAAAAATATTTAGAGGCATATTTGAGTTTTGATCACATCATTCTTAGTCAAGAAGAAGGAAAAAATTTGTTTCATGATGTTTCAATGAGGTTTAAGGAGTATTTGATGAGATTAAGTTGGTATTAAATCTATTAAACCATTAGAAGTGAATGGTCAGTCAAATTGGTTACCATGTCATATTTCTATATGACCCAAAGAGATGGCTTGGATAGCTTCATCCTAAAGGGGTGTATATAGGGGGAGTAAAGGTAATCTTTGAATGTTAGCAAAATTTATTATAAGGCGAGTCTTAGACTATATCTTGAAGTAGAATAGTTTCTAAATTTTCTTGTCACAGTGGTGCTTAATGGAGTGCATATTATTTCAGTTGGTATATATACTTGTTATTTCAAAGTTGAAGGATGATTGTTATGCCCTTTTACTGCATGCACCTAAAGAATCCAATGTCTAGGACTAGGACTATGTTGCATTGTTTAAAGTTATTGTATGATGACATTGATCCATAAAGGGTGTGTATGTGTAGAATTAAGGTTTTCTTGAGTGAAGAGAAAGCTCTAAGTTTACAAAATCTTGGATCCTCTAAAGTGCATTCCTAAGGTTTCATTCCTTGACTCAAAGGACATTGGGAAGACCCTAAGCTCATGACAATCAGAGAAAATGTAATGAATGTTTCACACTGATAAATTAATAACATGAAATTTTATGAAATACACCTCTGGAAGAAGCTTAGGACCTTGAATTGAGTTTGGTTGGAAGTTATTGATAAAGATAGCTCCTCGAGCTCTAGTAGGAGACATTTATGGTTTCTTAAGAAAAAATGCACTAATAATCCTTAAACCTCAAACCTTACTCTAAAAATTGAAAGAAATTATTAAGGAGGTGTTAACTATATTTTGAAGAAGAAATTATAAGGTTTAATCAGGTTATTTGGGAATTATTTATGACAACATCCCTTTAGGTCAATTGCAATGTCTAAAGATCTAGCTTAGAAGGAAAAATTACAAAGGAAGACATCTTTATCTATTGCTTAAAGACTTGAAAATTTGAAGCGAGTATAAAAGGATTAATGGGTCCATAAAAAATAAATTGTTTGCTCCTTGGAACAATATGAAAGATAAGATAATCTAAACAATGTGGGAAGACAAACCTAATTAGGGGTTAAGAGCCTAGAGACAAAAGGAGCTAGAAGGAACAATGCACAAAGTTGAATGCTTAGAATTTACATGTACTAAAGGGGTATTAGGAGAATCCTAATTAAGCTTTCATGTTGCCATGGGTTGTTATAGAAACTCTTAACTTTGTATACACAATTAGACATTGTCTTAAGAGCTAAAGGGTAGTCTAAAAGGTGATTTTAGAGAACATTATTCCTAAAGTCACTTTGAAGTGATTTCAAGGTGGATATGATATTGTTGAAAAAGTTTAAATAGGTCAGAAGAGCTAGGAAGTACTGAAAAGGAAAAGAAGGAAAATTGCAGGTTTGATAAAGGAAAGATAGTTAAGAAACTTGAGGATAATGATGAGCTAGGTAAGAATAATGTGAGTATGCATATAGTATGAACTATTTGGTGGTTGGGATTACATTTTGTAGTGTATAGGACCAATGTCGGAACATGGAATTTGGTTTATTGAATACCTTTGGAGTAATAATTAGTCACCTTTCCTAATTTAAGACATTATTGACTTGGGATGATCCTTCACGTAAAGTAGGGAAGGAGCAAGTAAGGGGATAAAGAATATTTGAAGAGTTGGAAAGGCATTGAACAAGTTAAATAGAGGTAAATTAAGGATTTCGAGTGACTGGTAAAGTGGGAAAATTACAAACCCTTTTGTTATCCTGAATTCACCCATGGGACAAATTGGATAACTTACATGATTTCTTCAAGCTTGAGCAGGTAGAAATGATGGATGATGGAAGGAAAAAATTTGGATTTTTTGAGGATCCCTTTGGCTCTTCTCTGTCTTCCTTGTCTAAGAAAAATCCAAGAAGATAGAAAATATTACGAAAAATCCAAAATAATTTGGCTTGTGCTAGTATATTGTGGAAAAGTTAGATATTTTTGTCCCAGACGGTCCGCAGGACAGCCAAGACCTGAAAAGCTAAAATGGTCAATTTGCGAAGGAATCAATTAAGTCAGGTTTTTTTTTGGCCCAAGCCCTAAAGTTTCAGTTAGGAGAGTTAGGACCTGAAAATCTGATTTTCCCAAAATGGTTGATTTGCAAAGGAATCAGTTAAGTCGAGTCGAAATGTCCCAGGACGGACATGGAACAGTTGGGACTTTGGGATGCACGGGACCCGCATGGCCGAAATTTCCATAGGTAGAAGGAATCAGAAAAGTTAGATAAATTTTGCCCTAGTGGTCCGTGGGATGTTGGGACACAAGTTCGTCAAAATGCCGAAATAGCCGATCATAAAGGGATGCGAGCGGAGCAGAGGTCAACGATCCCAACGGCCCGGTCAACGACAGGACACATGGGACATCAAAACCGAATTTTTTCTGAAATGAAATAGAAGGAGGCTTGCAAGTGGATCAGAGGTTTTTTTCTAGGACAACCAGGACAAAAGGAATGAAAATAGCCGACATGTCTGCATGTAAAGGAAAATAGTGCAAATCAGATCCCAGACTTCAAATGACCATAACTTTTGACCCTGAGCTCCAATTTTCATGAAATTTGACTTTCTGGAACGAGCACAACGTCCTCTACACCATAGAAACTAGATATATTAATTTTGATGAGGGTAGATATATTAAAATAAAAGAAAACATATTCAGCCCCAAGTGAATTAGATGCTCATTCCTGTCAAATGATAGAAAATGCCTAGGTAGACCCAAAATAGCTGCTCTACACTCAGAAGGCCATAAATTTTGCAGTTTCTCAACGAAAATCGCACAAAATTGGTACCGTTGGAATTGTGTTTCCGAGCCCCGACGTACAGAAATAAAAAAATTCTGGAATTTGATGATGAATTCAATGGAGATTTTTCATAAAAATGTGGCCGGGTTCATGAACGGTGTTTTATTTGGTAGTTGGGAGTGTAATTAATGAGGTATGGGCTAACATCATTACACTTCTGCAAGTTGTAGCACTTGGGACGGTATGGGCGAGCCTTTTTGCATAGTAACATACAATCATTTCACTCCATTTAATGACAAACTCTTACAAGATGTTGAAGAATTCACATTTCGAGATTTCCATTTTCTCCCGTCTCTCTCTCCTTCTCAATTTTTTCTATAAATTGGAGTGTTGTGCTCATTGTAAAGGAAGATAGTTTTGTTGAGTAGCAAAGCTCTGTCAAAATTGCTTTGTGAAGCCAATGTGCCTGCAGGCCCTTGTAGTGGACTCCTTGCATGGTGATCCAGGTCCTTATCTCTGTAATAGATTGAACTGTGCATATCATTGAAAGAAATAAAATACAAGTTTGTGGATGCATCTCTCCCCTTGATGTGTTTGTTTGCACTCTCCATGCCCTTTAAACCTTCATTACAAGAATATTGTGTCTATTTTTATGCTCTTGCAAGGACTCATTATTATTGTGCATGTATGAAATATTGTTGTGAATGTATTTGCCAGATTGTGGAGAACAGTTATCACCCCTTCTAGTACTTCTATTTTTCACACATTGGAAGACTACTTTCACACCCCTCCTTTTCTGGTGTATCACCGCTTTAGTGTAGGTTTTCATTTTCATGCATTCTCTCTCTTTGGTCCCTTGGAAAGTTAGATTAGGAAATATAGTTTTGCCTGGATTAGAGTAGATTGTGGCAGGTAGTTTAGGAGCAAGAACCAACTTTCTCTGGAGGTCTATCTCAAGTAACAAGTCTCACAACTTGGAGATAGTACCCATGTTGTCCAATCACACCATGAGCCCAAGAACACACACACACTTGTGAAAACCATAGGTTGCTATGATTCAGTGATAACACCTAGGTTTTGGCATAGAACCCTAGTGAAGGACTTTAGAAACCTAGTAAAAAGTGAGGGTTTCGGTGTTGGGAATGATAGAGAAGGAATTGGAGAAAAAAAAATGGAAAAAATCAATAAATCCAAAATGGGTATCCAAAAATTTCTTGTGAAAGCTTATGAATTTTTTCAAGTTTTGAGATTCGTCCTACAGGAGGGCTAATTGGAAGACTAATACAAGATTACAAAAAGAAGCATAACTTTTTATAAAAAAAAAATTAGGTCTAAAACCTGGTATACATATAAAAGAGATAAATGGGTGTCCAAAATCTTTAGTAGTCAATTTTGAAAGTGAAAATTTAGTGAATTTTTCAAAAAAAAAAGCACCTTTCCAAGGCTACAAGACAAAATGAAGGTTTACAAAGAAAGTTTATGAAAATGGACTAGTGTAACTTTTGGATGGCTTGGTCATAGTTTTTAGATGGTTCTAAGCAGGTTAAAAGTGAATTTGAGGTCTGAAGTACTTTTTCTATGTTACTTTACCTATTTGAGAAATATTTTGTAATTAGGAAACATGATAACTCTTGGGTAAATATGGATACTTAAAGTGATAAATTGTTAGCTACAAGTCTAAGGGAGATGTTCAAGACAGAGGGATATGTTTTAAGATGAAGTATTAAATTTTAATAAGTCCAAGAATGAAATAATGTAGGTACTTGCAAGGGGGAGCAATTTTTTCAATCTTGAAGAATTGTTTGAGGACTAGATAAATAAGGTTGAGTCACCCTCTCATGACATAAGAGCAAGAAACGAAAGTTCAATATTTCATAGGAAAGTGGATATATATGATATCATATTAGGCAGAGGTTGAAAGGATAATTTCTCAAGATGAATCAGCTTCTATAGCAACTTAAAAATTTATCAAAATGCATTGAAAAGTTATTGTAGGAAGTTCATTCCCAAAGTTGTCTACAATGAGCATATGGAGAAAATTATGCTTAGAATTGAGTTTTCTTTATCTAGATAGAAATATGTATGTAGTTTCACTCAAAATACATTTTTTTGACAGGTTTATGAGCCATGAGTTAATAAAAAAGGATAAACAAGTTGATGCAGGAGAAGAACATGAAGTAAAATAAGGTACTTTGTCATTAATGCAAAAGGGAGGAGAAGAATTCAGAGGTTTTCCATCACTAACAAAGGGGGAGATTGTTGGAAGGTGTATGATGAATTTTTATTGATGAAAAAGGCACATTAATGACACAGTAGAGGTAAGAGAGAACCGATAATGGCTCAGACAAGGCAGAACAAGACGATGGCTTGAGAATAACTACTGCAACAAAAACTTCTAGAGAAACTAGTGATAGGTACATGATAATTGATTATGTGAGATTCTTTTAAGATCATGTATTACACTTTATAGCATGCATAAGATGTTGAAACAGGTTCATAATGATGAGTACAGGGGTTCATAAGGTGAATTAGTCAAACTACCTTAGTTCAAGATGCCTAATCAGTAGACCTAGCTAGCACAGTGGCCTAGAAAGGTGAAATGAAGGCTGGAGACTAATGGTTAAGCATGGTAAATGAATAATTCACTTGATAAGACATGTTCAAGTGGATAAAATATGCATAAACAAGACGTTCATGGTGATTTGCAGTGTTATATATCCCAAATTAGTCCATTCTAAGCACCCAACATGAGGATATGAAGTAAAAAAATATGAATAAAGAAATTGAAGGTATGGGAAGTGTGTAGGGACATTGTAAATAGTCCAAATATGAAGCTATAGGTCATAATTCAATAGTTAGAGACACTTTCACGGTCTTAAGTATAATTGCCTTTCAGGACAAAGAATTTTAGCGTGCACATATTAGATTGAATTGGGAGACTCAAAGGGATCCAAGATATAATTGTTATTTTATTTCATATAGGAGGTAATAATGAAGGTTTTGTCAAAATTTGAGGACCCGCGGGAGTAGCTTTGTTCAAGATATTGCATTTTTTGTAGAACTTGATTAAGTAAAGTTGATAAAATAGCACTCTAAATTCTTAGCATTCAAGAAAATTGTGGAGTCTTATTCTGATAAATAATAATAGAAAAATTTTAATATAATAGGAATAAAAAAAAAAATTCAGAATTCTTAGGTCAATTGGATGAGAACTAAGAAAGTTCTATCTACTTTTATGAAGTTGTCTCAGACCCTCGTGAGCCTAGTTGAAATCGGTATAGAGAAATTCGTTTGTTTGAAGCTTCAAATCAATTTTTATTTCTTTCTTATGAGTTTGAACATGTAGAGGACTCATCTAAGTATCTATTCATGTTGTGTTTAGTTCATTACACCTGGTGGACCCCACCAGAAATTAGCAGCTTTGTGCAAGTTTTAGTATACAAAAACAAATTATAAATGAACCCCAGTTCAAATTTCTAAAGAAGGATGTTAGGAATTTACTATGAAGATTCATGAAGTTATATGAGTCAATAATTTGGATAAATGTGTATTTCAAGTGTATTTTTAGTTATATGGCTTGGAAATGCTATGAAGGGAAAAACCAGTCTGTTTGTTTGAAAGGTAAATGAGCTCTTCTCCTCGAAATCCATGCAAATAATGTTTTGAAGGTTAATTATAGGTATTTTGGTAAGTGTTTCATGTTTTTTTAGCATGAAAGATCAAGTTAAGTGTTTGAAAAAAATAAATTCAAAATTAGTCTTAAGGTGTTTTTGAAACCAACCCCTTAGATTTGTCTCTAAAAACTATACATATACGTGATGAAAGAATCAAACTATAGCTTGTTTTTAAGCTTAAAAGAAGCACAAGATAAAGACATTTCAAGAAAGTTATCGTAGGATCTATTAATTGATGGAAAAGTAAAGATATAACCCATTATTTGAAGACCATTTTTTCTGAGTTTGAAGGTCTGTGAGTTGCATGATCAAATCTAAATGTTCTTGTTTAAATAAGGTGTAATGAAGACTCTCCATGTATCTGAAGGTTGTATATTCTTCATGCTACTTCATCTCCTTCCTTCATACTATGTTTAAGGTACATACATTATTGTGAGAAGATCAGTTCCTTGAATGCAAATGCTTAGTCCTCGATGATTGAATTTGAAGCTCCCACACCAAGGGTAAGCACTCTAATGAGTTATGAAGATAAATTTGTGAGTAATGAAAGTTTTAAAAATGTTTTATGTCATATTTAAGGACCTTATAAAACGTGTTGCAATGTTAGGTACAACATTCATAGATTCTTTTTTTCTATCAAACAAAACATCATAAGTTGGAATATCTGATAGGGTTTGAATGACAGTTACAAATAGATGTTTAAGGGTTGGAAAATAATATCATCCTTGAATTTGGAGAGTTAGGTAGTTTTTAAATTTTATTTTTACATATTTTTCTCAGAGAATATTTTCATAATCTGAAAGGACAGACCATGAACCTCCCATCAATGTCAAAAGTACTTATTACAGATTGACAATTTTGTCTAAGTAAGTTTTGACATTATTGAATGTGTTCATAAGGGGGGAGATAATAGACACTGGTGTAGAAGAGAGAGACTTTTTAGAACGTTTTTTTATAATATAAATATATACTTCTAAGTGCTAGAGGTGTTGTTGTTGAATCCATGAAAATATGTGTGGATGAAAACTAGTTTACTTGGGTGAAGGTGTATATAAAAATATGCTCGATGAACTTTGATGATTATCAAATTTATGATCAAATCTTGGTACAAAAACATGAGTTTATAATAATGTGATTGACAGAGAAATATTCAAGAACAAAATAAGGGCAAGATTTTGTTTGTGAAGGTAACTTTGTATATTATATTTTTTGTAGTAGATGAGGAGGATGAGAAGAGAGATGAATAAGGGACAAAAGAGTATGATAATGAAAAAATCTAGTGGTCTCAACCTTTTGAGCAGAGGAAGAAAAAATACAGAGTGATCAATTTTAGTAAAATACTAAGTTGTAACTTAATAAGAGGGAGTTGAAACTCCCCTGTAAGTTGTAGCTTATAGAATAAACAAGTAGAATCCTAGATAATACTTTGGGAGTTATAGCTTCAAAGAAAGTAGTTGCTTACACAAGGTTAAGTAGTAGTTTGACCAAAAATTTTGGGTTATAGCCTCAAGTTGAGGTAATGCTTAATAAGTGAAATCACTGTAACTGTACGAGGAAAATTTTTTCAAGCTAGTTCTCTTATTTCATTGGGTTTTTCTCCCATAATAGGTTTCTCATATTAAAATTGGTGTTCATGTGTGTGTGGTTATCTTATCTCTCCCTACTTGAATTCTCACAAGTCTTCGTGTCTAAGATAGTTAATTGTTTATGGTTGAGGAATTGTGAATTGATTTAAAAACTCAAACAAACACTAATTCACCCTCCTCTTAGTGTCTGATATTTCAAAAACAAGATCACACAACTAAATCCCACCTGTTATTTCCACTGTATAACTCTTACTAGTGTGACTAAACATATACAATATTTTAATTCTCCCAAATTAATGTGTAAATACTCTAATTAGAATTGAATATAAGAGGATATATCTACATAATTTTTTTACCATAATATACATGAAATTGGAAACTAGGGTTATAGTCTACATGCACTAAATACATTCAAGGAGCTAGATAATTAGGGGTAAAGTATTGAATTAGAAATTTTGAATTGTTTTCCGAGTTAATCTAGTCCTAGAAAAAATTCAAATAAGATTTGACAATGATGAATATTCTTCATTGTCAAATGGAGCTTTAGTTCCTCATTGAAAACTAGCATGTGGCGCTTCCATCTTATTTTACAATAGTGTTTAACACTATTTTGCATGTTTCTTTATCATGGGTTTTTTTAAATCTATTCTTAGTTATTCTATACACTTTTTCTTCATTGAAAACCCTTTAATGTGCACTTATAATTATCAAAACCTTAGTTTCTTACAATGTTACTTATAATATATATATATATATATATATATATATTAAAAAAGGTAAATTTGATTGAGTTTGACTACCCTAAGTGGAATAATTCCTTGTTGATTTTTTAAAAAGAAATCTCTTCATTTCTTAAGTGAGGGGTGTAGACACAAATTGTTTGTATCACTATCCTTAATCCTACGTTCGTTCCCCTTCATCTTCATCTTGCACATGCATATCTCTCTTCCTATTTGAATTCCCCTTTTCCTCCTACATCCCATTTATTTTAAATTCCCACTTTCCTATATTACCCCCATATATTATTTTATTTCTCGTATTTCCCCCTTAATCCCATATAATTAATCCCTAATCATATTTATGATTTTAATCACATCTCATTTATTATTCCTAAACTTATTTGTTAACCTCTTTTATCCTCATTAAGCATCCTATTTACCATCCCTAGGTTCCCACCCATTTCATATAATAATTTCATCTACCCTTTGACTTTATTTAATATTTTCCACCTCCCACCTACCCATTTATCCATCATAAGAAACCCTAACTCGTATATATCACTTAAAACCCTAATTTCTCATAACAAGGGAGCATTCTCTTGATCTCATCATCTCTCCATCGTGCAAATGGATGGATCTTCACAATCAGAGGAGAACCATCTAGATCGGCATCGACCCTATATGTACACCTTTACCCCCTAATTAAAAACGGATTGAATTTTGGTTATTCTTAGTCTTTGGCTTTGTTTTTAGCAGGTTTCTTCTTTTCTCACCAATTATTATTGTCATCTTGGATCTTCGTTTTCAAGACCTCGTCCATATTTGTGAATATTTGAAGATACTTCGATATTTTTTAGAGCCCCTTTTTTCATTCCTTTTCTCTTATTCTTCAACCTTGAGGTTTCAACAGTCATCTTGTACTCCTTCCATCATCTTAGTCTTCAATCAACCTTCTTTATCCTTAATTTTTTTCCATTTTGACCTTACCAAATCATAGATCTGTCTCGGTCGCCGTCAACCTGCCCTGATCACTATTGATCCACTTTGTAGTTCTCCTATTTTTGAATTTATTCCTTTTTGGCCTCTACTATCTGATCCCGCATCCCTTCACATCCTTGAATCTTTGCTTTCTACATACTAGTAGTTTCATATCTTGACTTTTTCAAAACCATTCATTGTCGATCAAGACACGTTGTCATAGACCATGTCAAAGGATCTCTTCTCCAATAATTTTATTTCATCCTTGTTATCAAATCGAGATATATATCTTCTTATAGTGTTTCTATTCAAGTTCAACATCATCCTCACTTTAGTTCAGCTCCAGTTTAGTACTATAGACATCACCGACCATGCCCTATGCTACTCCTACACTACTCTTGTCATCATCGACTATGACCTATAGTATCACATTTTCATCAACCTTCACAGGTTTTATTTTGTTTTAATGTATTTAGATCAAATCTAGATCTTTATTATATCTAGTAAATTTCAGGTTTCTATTTCAATTCAATTATTTGCTACATCTAATTTATCTATCCCATTTATTAAAATGTGCGTTGACATCCCTCCTAGGAATTTTTCACTTCTTGGGACTGACATTTTTGGGAAACCCACCAATCTATATAATAATCAAATTTTCATGTTGATTTCTCTTTGTTATGTAGGTTATCTGGCTTGCTGTGAGGAAGGATCTTTTTTGCACCTGTATCCATTATCATCTCATCTAGAGGTAGCTTAAACCCTCTCATATTGGAGTTGTTTATTTTCTTTGTTACTATTTCACTAATCTGAAATATGAGTACGAGAAAATTGTTCAACATTCTGGCACACTCAGTGGGACCCACCCTTCTTTGTGAGTTCTTTTCATTTGTCTTTCATTTCCATTTTCTTTTATCCATCTTCTACTAACCTCAGGAAGGAGATTATTGTCTTTCTTTCATGCGTTGGGTTTTTTGCTTGACATTCTTGCTTACTTAAAAATTAAAAAAATAAAAAGCATTATCTAGGTATTCCTCATTTTTCTCTATTTCCTTCCTTTTGCATTTTTTCCTTATTTGTCTAATTTCTTCATTGAATATAACATTTCATTTTGGATCTAAAAATAACCTTCATATTTTCTTGGAAACATAGTCTAATTAGGAGGTTAATCCTTTGCATACACTCTTATCACACACATCCAAAACACATGCATCAAAACTACACATCTTAAACATCTCCTTCTAGGTGGAACTATTGGGATTTCATCACCCAATAGGAAATCCACCATGGTGTTCTAGCCATGTTATAAATTTTTTGGCACTATCAGATATATTGGCTAAGCCCAACACCCTTTCATTACTGGTGTGTGAAGTGCAGGGGTAGGCCCCAATATCAGGCCCCATACCAGTAGTCATCACAGATTTGAGCCTCATGTACCTTCAGGTATATCGAGGATGCCATCCAAAACTACCTCAAACCATCCATAGTTTGGCCACTTCTCTAGGTTCCCTTTGAGCCCATTATCTTCTTTTTTTCACATCATTCTAAATAATCAAGATGATGAAAATTTTGTTGCTTGATTTTTTTATTAATAAACTGTATAAGTTTTTGTTTTTCTATTTCATGCCTATTATCACCCATTCTCAGGCCAGGAAAATGAAACAATCTACCTCATCCAACAACATCCCCACTTCCGATGATCTTTCCCAAAAACTTCCACACTTTCCACTACTTCTTCTACACCTATGATCACCACGCCTTTGGTCTCCCAACCCCTTGTTTCTATGGTCTCTCTTCACGAGACCCATGTCATCCAAAATGATCCCCATCCTTGAAACCAATCCTTCTATCTCTCATCAATCCATTTCCTCTAGACCAGCTACGCCCCTGTCTGCTTCTTCTTTGGAAACCCTTGGACCTCATACTATTCCTCGTATATGCTTGGAGTTTCAAGAAATCCTTGATGCTAATCCTATCTCCCTTTGTGACTATCTTGTCCGTAAATCCACCATTATCATCCAATCCCATCAAACCACTCAATTGGTGGTGCTCATTCCACCCAAATTACCTGTATCAACACATCTTCTTCTATCCCCATTACTTCTTCATCCAATATTGTCATTAGTGCCCCCCTACTTCACAACCTATCAAGAATCTACTCAAACCCATCAAAACCTCTATGTCTACATCCCATGTCCAGGTGTCATTCCAACATCCTTCTAAATCAACCCAAATCACCAACCTCCTCTTCAAAATTTATTTCATCACATATTCCCTAATCAATCTACTCAAACATCCCTCCCCATACTTACATCCCAACTCATCCATATAAAACCAATTTAATATCCCCATCACTCAACAACCAACACAATCCCATCAATCTTATTACATCCCTATTTCCTAATAACAACCTATATCCCAATCTATTCATTCACAACCATTCAGCTATACCCCCTTTTATCAACCACTTCCACAAACACCTACTCATCCTCAATCGTATCAATACTCATCCCAACCTAACCCATCCACTTCTTATGCATCACAATCCTCATCCTTCAATTCTCATCCCATACATCTAATGACCCATACATGCTTTACTAAGTAGAATGGCCAATCTTGAAGCTACTACTTTGGGGTCTAAAACCACATTTTCCTATGATTATATTTGTAATGAACCTATCAACCCATCAGTCCCTATCAATCCCTATCCTCCACACTAGGAACTTCCAAAATTTTCTAAGTTTAATAGTAAAGAGGACCCACAACAACACCTTCACATGCCTTTAGGCATGCATGTTACCTCATTTCTCATTACCAAAATCTTATGGTCTATACTTTCCCTATATTATTAGTCAGACTCACTTTGGACATGTATAAAGGCATCCCCAACATTCCCTACATTCTTTCACCCAACTCACACAACTATTCCTAGAACACTTTTATATCAATATTGCACATAAAATCACCATTACAGACCTCTATGCCATTAGACAATTTGATGACGAATCTATCACAAATTTCATCGCTAGATGGCATGGCATAATCAATCAATTATATTTCTCCCTTCCATAGACTGAGCTAATTGAACTCTTTTCATGGTCTTGTGTGAAGCATATCTCCTCTACTCTTCAAATACAATCATTCCAAACCTTTGAAGAGGCATTCACCATGGCTCATAAACTTGAACTTCGTGCCCTTGAGCAAGGCCATCTCAAACTCTGATCCAAAAAACCAAAACCCGAATTCACCAAGTCATCATCCACCCAATTGAAAAGTCTAAGAATGCAGCTAACGCCATTTTATCAAATCTTCTTCCACATCTACATCCTCACACCAATATGAGCCTCCATAAAGGACTCCTAGACCAAATCCCAATTACACTCCCCTTGGAGAATCATATTTCTCTATCTTTGAAAAATTTATGGTTTTGCATCTCATCCAACTCCCCCCTATCTATAACCCATTGACAACTCATAACCAAACCTGTATGGTATCACGAGGGTCACCATTATAAATATCACCAAGTTGTGGTCATGACATTGAAAATTTTGTTCCTTAAAGGACCTCATTCAATGACTTATAGATCATGGTGACCTTCAATTGGATAATCCCAATGCACCTCTCAATCAACCTCTAGATATTTTCAAGCAACCTTTTCGCACAGAATTATCACAATAATCCCCCTATATCTAAAGCACCCAATGCCCATATGATCAATACTTTGGGTCAAGATTCAACATTACCACCTACATTCTATCATCCCTACTCTATCTACCATCCCATACCTCACCCATATCCCTACCTTTCTCATCCACATCTATCCCACTTCTTTATACCTACATACATGCATCTATTACATCCACTTCACCTATCTCTATTCCACCCACACCTATCTTACCCACACCTATTTCCATATCTATGACTATTTACCTCCCACCTACACCTATATCCATCCACTACAATTACCATACCTATGTTATTCTACATGCCTCTACACCTACTATATCCATGCCTATTGTACCTTGCTCTCTAGTCTACATCTATACTCTACATCTATACCAACATCTACATTTATTCCATCCACCTACACAATTATATCCACTATCATACCTATACACCTCTACCCACACCTACATATCTCTTACCCATACTATGATTAACCCTATCTCAACATCTGAATCATCACACATCTACATCTATATCCATTCTGTATACCTTTACCCTCAATGACATTAACAACTATGACCATACCCACATAAACATCCAAATATGTGTCCACATCCATATCATCCCTCAAAACTCCTACCAAGAAGACATCCTCCTTTGATCCCATTACAAAGGATGTCCCAATCCCATATTCATCTCCAATAACTACCATCACTTTTGCACCAACATCCAAACAGTCTGTAACTCCTTATGATCTCATCAAATGTATTATCCAAAAACCACTTCCATCTTCAATCCCCACATCTATAACAAAATATACATCATATAATTCTACCTCTAAGGATCCCCCAGTCAAAATCATTATAATTCCTGCCAAGGGTAAATCTTCCTAGCAAAACTCTAAAAACCTCAACCTTCCTACTCAAAAATATCTTTCGCATCCACATAAGAAATTGGAGCTCCCTCCTTTGAAGCCCCAACAATCCAAACCATCTAATAAATCCAACACCTCATCACCTATCTTAGGACCTTTCCCATCTATTTTGGGACCAGGCCCTTCATCCAAATCCCCCATCAACAAAACTGGATCCAAACCATCTCTTCCTCCTCCCATTCTGAATCAAAAATCATCAAAACACCTATGCCTCTAAACAAATCATCTCATCCCTTCTAAGTCCAAATCAGAATCCAGGCTCCTACTAAACCTCATAAAAGTAAGGCACTTCTCTTACCTTCATCCTCCTCTCCCAAACCCAACCATCCACAATCCACATAACCTCTCCTTCAAAAACCCCCATTGGATCTTATATGGAAATATTTCAACAACTCCTTTAAGCATCTATAACCTCTCTTCCTCCTATAAAATCCTTAGATTCATGTGGGTCAAAACCCACATGGTTTGATTCTAATGTCATCGTTTGTACTTATCATCGTACCCTTGGGCATGATACTGAACATTGTAAGGCCCTCCAAACTCTCATCCATAATCTCATAGAAGAATATGACCTTCTCATCAACGAATACCACCTTCTTCCTTCTATCTTATACACATTCATCTCAATCCTCCAATCAAATCCTCACCTCCTAAGGAATCTAAATCTGGTTCTCCATCCAAATCATTATTGTAATCCCTCCATCGAACACTATTTCTCCTAAAGAGGATCCCCTCTCTTCATCGACGTCATCCATATTACCAATTGTTCTCACCCTCATGATCCTCAACCATATATCCAATCAAAACCCAGAGTCATCATCACTGATCCTTCTAACGAGCCTACCCCATCTCCCTCTACATCTACTATCTCATCCATATTTGCATCCAAGTTTCCAAATATGATGCAACATCTATCACTAGGGGAGTATCCAATCCTCGCTCTTAATCCTCTCACATATTATTCCTCATCCACATCTCCCATGCACA
The DNA here is from genome assembly GCA_019776745.2 of Taxus chinensis. Classification (NCBI taxonomy): domain Eukaryota; kingdom Viridiplantae; phylum Streptophyta; class Pinopsida; order Cupressales; family Taxaceae; genus Taxus; species Taxus chinensis. Next base: position 125,879 of record JAHRHJ020003545.1, read on the forward strand.
TCGATCCATCTCAACATCTTCTTCATCCAACAATCCCATGGACATGGATGAAACATTGTGTCCCTTCCCCTTAACTTCTTTTAATCTCTATCACTACTCTAGAAAGGAGCCAACATGGAAATTTTTCTCCCAACTTGGATTGGACCATACATTATCACACCTAAGTATGGGTCTATATCATATCATTTAATGTCTCTTGATGGTAAACCGGAAACAAAACCTCTCAACACCTTACACTTGTGACCCTTCTACTATTAACATATCTACCAACATGATTTTAGTCACATCAAATATCTTATCTCCCTCATTAAACTTTCCATCTCTAATTGTAATGATTTGGAATTATGTGGTCTACCATCACTTTCCTATCTATGACCTTGAATATGGGCACCATGGCTCTTCCCATAACATTTTCCTTATGGAAAAATTTCCCATTCTTGGTGGGAACCCCACAATCATTACATCCATCACCCTCTTATCTACCTACTAGAACCATGCTAAGGGTCCATAGGTGTCACTTGTACATCTTATCTATCCCTCCCCAAGTGGTCTACTTGGCTATCCCTATCTCTATCCATGAAAAAATTCAAAATCATGGATGCTCATATTAAAAGCTATCTATCTCAAAAGAACATAGATTACTCCCTTAAAGGAAAACTATTCTTATAGTAAGTAAAATTGTCAAAAATATAGACTGATCCCTCGAAGGACAACTATCATGTATATCATTATGCCATCTAAAAAAGTAAAAAATGTAAAATCCAAAAAAAATTCTAAATGTAGACCATTCCCTTGAAGGATGGCTACTGATCTTCTATATCATGGCAGCAAAGGCTTCCCACATTGATCAACCTTCTAATATATTAAAAGAAAAAGCATAAAAATTTCAAAATAAACATCCTAAGAAAGCTTCCCATATCAATCAACTTTCCATCTATAGAAAACTTCCCACATTGATTAGTTTGCGCCATATTACTCAGAGCTGTGGCAAAGACCTATGATAACCACTTAAGGAGAACCTATTCCCCCATATGAGATACATCTAAAACCCTTTTCATGTCTACAATAGGTGTATAAGCACACCCTCCATATTTTCCCTCATGATCTTAAGTGTGACTAAATATCATTAGTTATGTGTTAACACTTGTCATTGGTCGCAAGTGCATCACTTTTTCTTGTGTTCTAGTTTCACGCTTTACCTCTAATCTAGTCTAAGAAGCATCTATTCCTACGTGTTTCCTTACTATGATGAAGTGTACGCTTCAATCTTATATATTTTGGGTCATCCTATCTCATCAATCTAGCATTTTATCCATCTTATCACATCCAATCCAATTTTATCTCATTTTTCTTATCCTTTATCTCATCCATATCATTTTATCTAATATCATGTAATCTATCTTATCTTTCATCCTTATCAATCTTCTCTTATCTCATGATATCACTATTTGTCTTATCTCTTCCAAATCTCATCCAATATGTTGTCTTATGTCATCTTATCCATCTATCTTATCTTATCCATCATCCAATATTTTTATCCAACCTATTTTTACTATCCTTTAGATTGGTGTGTCACCCATAACACACCTTTCCTTGTTTTGCATGGCTCATTTTTCCATATTTTTTCTCATCTATCTATCTCATAAAGTATCCTTACTCGCATCTTGCAGCCATCTCTGTGGCCATCTTTACGATCCCTCTCAAGGTACCTTATTTTCATCTTAAGTTTACCATTTTGGCCATATTTGATCCTATCCCACCCAGATGCATATTTTTAATTCCTCATGTTTGAAGGATATCACATGCTATTTTTCCCAAACATTTTGTTAGGATCATTGATTTGACCATCCTCACATTTATTTGCACATAATTTTTGATGTTTCCTTTGACCCATTGGGTCCCATGGCTTGTACATACATCCGAGTGGATTCCCATTGGATTCCCTCCATATTTCAGTGATTATTTTCTAACTCACAGGGTTTGTAGGCCATTGAAATTTCTCTCCATCACAGGTTGTGCTATGTCCCTACTGATGTGTTTCCACAATCACCACCATATTTTTTTTTTATTTTTTTAATCTTATCAATGTTCCTTCCCTTCACTTGGGGCACCTTCCTATCTTTTCTCATCTTTGGATACTCCATATTTTTCATCTTTCAATATTTTTTCCATATTTCTTATCCATCTTTTTCAAACTCGTGATCGATTCTTCTTCACCTCATTGATCCCTAGTTTGAGGGGGATAACCTTTGTCATACTTTCGACGTCTCCTCCCATCATCTTTCATCACTTCTCATTTTTGTCTCATGGTTTTCCCATAACACAAACCACTTTAAAAAAGGGGAAAATGTAGACACCAATTTTTGGTATACGCTTGTACCCCATCCCATGTCCACTCCCCTTCTTTCTTCATTTCACACATGCACATCTCTCTTCCTTTTCGAATTCCCCTTTCCCTCCTAAATCCCATTTATTCGAATTACCCACTTTCCTATTTACCCCATCATTTATTTCCCCTAATTCACCCTTAATCCCATTTAATTAATCCCTAATCATATTTATTATATAATCACATCCCATTAGATGTAATTTAATGATTTTCCTCCAATCACCTTTTATCCTCCCTAAAATATTTACATTTTCTAGGTTCCTAGGTACCTTCATTTAATAATTTTATCCCCCCTTTACCTTTATTTAATATTTTCCTTCCTCTTAACCATTTATTTTTATCTATCCCTAGGTTCCCATACTTACCACTCAAAACCTATAATCCTCCCTCAAAGGGCATCATTTTTTCCTGCTCTAGGTCATTTCATTTACCACCCAAATTCACCTTTCCTTTTTTTTTTATTGAATATTTTCCTACCTCTCGCCTACGATTCATCCCCTATAAATACACATTTACCCCCTCCTTGCAAAGGGATGAATTTTCTTGGTATTCTTCGGTTTTGGATTTTTTTTGTAGGTTTATCTTCTTCTCACCAATAAATACTATTAACTTAGATCTGAATTTTTAATACCTATTTCATTATTATGGAGATTTGAAGTCATTTTGAGCTTGTGTTAAGCCCCCTTTGTCTTTCCTTTCATCTTGTTCTTGAGCCTTGCAGGTTCAACAATCATCTTGGAATCCCTATCATTACCCAATCCTTTACTCAACTTTCTTCATCCCCTCATTTTTGTCTATTCTTACCTTTTGAAATCATGAATATGTCCCATTTTTGCCTTTCTGGTCACTATCAACTTGCACTAGTCATCATCGACCCAACATAGTCATATTTAAATATGCTTACAACCATCACATCTATCAACTTTCTTACTTTCTTTCTATTTCCACAACTTTACCATATTAGATCTAAGACCTTATCAGTATTTTAGAGTATGTTTTCTTTATTTTCTGATCCACTCTACTACACTCACCATTGATTGTATCTTCTAGTCTCAGGTTGTCATCAACCTAATAAAGTTTGATTTAATATCATTTATTTTTATCATATCTAAATCTTATCTTATCCAGCACATTTCAGATATCTGTTCAAGTTCATATTTTTCTACATATTATCATTTATCTATCTTTTATCAAAATGTGGGTTGAAATCCATCTTAGGAAGTTTTCACTTCTCGGGACTGACATTGTTAGGAAACCCACCCATCTATCTACTAATCCATTTTTTGTGTTGAGTTCTCTTTTTTGTGTAGTTCATTTAGCTCGCAGCGAGAAGGATATTTTGCACACGTATTCATCATAATCTTATCTAGATGTACTTTAAACCCTCTCATATTGAAGTTTCTTATTTTTTGTTGATATTTCACTAATCTGAAACATGTAAAAGGAAACTTGGTCAATAATGGGCTTTAACTTCATGTAATTATCCAAGTGCTCATACAAGATTGGTTATATGTCTAGAGTTTCCTCTCCTACCTTTTCCCTTGTATTTCACATGATCATAGTCTAGCTAAATATAATTCATGTATCGATGAAATAATTTTTCATGGAAAAAATGGGATTTTATCAATTCTCATGGAACTATGACTGTCCACTTCAAGATTGGGTGACTCCCATTTGTTAAAATCTAGAAAACTAATACACTAAACTATCTCTAAGGATGTTCATAGAATGGAGAATATGTGGAAATGCCCTTGTCATAACTGTACCAACATTTGAGAGAGAGAGAGAGAGAGAGAGAGAGAGAGAGAGAAAATATATGAGTGAGTGAATAAGAATGATGAGGTGAATTATATTAGTCTGGTGAACCAATTTTTTAGATTTTTTTTTACCTTTCTAATCAAATTAATGAAGTTAAATAATACAAAAAAACCAACCTCAGAAGACATGAGGTTTACAATATCCATAGAGATGGATGCTGAAGTTTATATCTGATAGAAGTTAATAAAGTTAGGATGTATGTGTAAGTCCTCCTATCCTACAAAGCAACCTACAAACAAATACATTAAACAAATTGAATAAGATAAATGGATAGGAGAGATGCTTAGAAAAGGTTGATTCCTAGAATAAAAAGGGACTTCCTTGGAGGATTTTAGCTCAGTATTAGACAATTAAGTAGATTTAAAATTTATTAATACAGATGGAGGTAAATATATACAATAAATATATCTAAGAAAATATAAGATGAGAAGTTATAGAACTCCAGATGGGTGGGAAGGTCATGTGCAACTTTGAAGGTGGCCCAAGCGAGGGTAGATGCAATATGGACATGTTTAAAGTAGTCACATACTAGAAATCCTTGGTCTCTTATTCGATCTCAAGAAGGAATTCAAGTTGATCTTCAATGTCTTTCTTGGTGTCAGTGAATCAAATTATGCAAAGTGTGAGCTCGTGCAAGATATTGTATTGTTCCTAGAAAAATGGCTGTTGGACTATCATAAGACTGTAAATGTTGGTAATTTCATGTGATTGACCAGATATTGCAATCTAATACAGATAAATTCTCAAAGACATGTTAGAAGCAATAGATACGATGAATAACTGATAAAACCTGATAAAAGGTAGATTTGATAGGAATCGGTGGCAATTGAGGGAATCAATGGTGATTTTAGATAACTTTGACAATTTTATAAAAATGAATGATTTATTATTCCGATTAGTGTTTCAGACTGATCAAGATCTTAAAAATGATGAAAAGAGACAAGAAAATATGTAAGGGAATACCTAGAGGTTGTAATGGAGCTAATAGAGGCCTCTAACCTTGCTAGAAGATGTTTTGTGTTGGTTAAATGAGTTTTGGTGTAGTTTGTAATTGGGGTGATGAAAATTGATCTTCATATGTTTGAAAGCTTTATGGAAAAACTTGATGATATGTGATAACCTTGATATCTCTATGTTGGACGACAAGATGCAAATGATGGAAGACAAAAGCTAGAGCCTGAGATTTAAAAATTGAGGATCTTGGAAGAAGGCCTTAAATATTCTATTTATCATCATTAGTGAATCAAAAAAATTGTCATTCATCCAGATTATTCAGGATTTTGGGTTGTAAAGTGGTTAAAAAGTTATTTTGGTTTTTAGGTCAGGTAAATGTTCAAGGATGTTTGTTATTAGAAGTGTAGGGGTCAAAAATTGTTATGAGATAGTTTGTCTTATTTGTCTTTTGGTTTTTAAGTGGTTTTACATGGTTAGGTGTAGATTTATAGATTTTACAGTTAAGGAAAGATGATTTTTATGCCAAGTAAACATGATGGAGGTTTTAGACTTAGAATAAGGAGTGTATAATTTGAACTATAGTTTTGTATTGTAAATGATGGAGGAGAGAAAAATTTAAGTGTTTACATTCTCCCCTTTTTGTTTAGTAGTCTGATGTACGCGAAGTGCGAGACAAAAAAGATGATGGATTAACACCCTCAAAATGGAGTGACTACAACATAGTGTAAGGAACACCAGTTTGACAGGTTTGTTGGATAGGTTTGATGCATGTTCCATTAAAAATTTCCCCAAGGTGGGGTATCAAAATGAGGTTCATTACCATTGGATCAAGTGATAGGGAGGTACTAAAGGGTGCATTAACTATAGACATATGATCTGTGAAGGTAGGTTAAATGAATGGGGAATTCAAGTGACGTGTTACCAAAGGGATCGTATCCCATAGACGTATGATGTATCCTGAGATGATTTTTCTTGATATTTGATTCATTTAAGGATTGGGGTCCTTTTAACATAAGTCAATGTGTTAAATACTAGGATGAGGTGATGTTGATTCTAACAAAAAAAAGGTAATGTGATAGACAAGGTGGAATCACTAGCAATTTCAGTAATTGCAGATGATTTAGGGTTGAATCGGACGCAATTCAAGGAATCATCGACGAATCAAGGAATTTTCAACTATTCAAGGAATCATTAGTTATTCAAGGAATAGTTGGTGATTACCATGAAAAGAATTTAGGGCTATAAAATCCTAAAGCAAATGATGAATAGTGTATTTTTTTTATTGAGTTTATACAATTTGGATGGGTGACTGAGTGGAAAAATGGTGTTTGAGATTTGATTTGATTGAAAAAGGAATACTGGCATCATTTAACAGACACAGGTGGACCACTCATGTAGAGAAGAGTCCTCCATTTGTTAGTTTTGTGGTAAATTTCATTGGTTTTGGGTTTTTGATGTCATTTTGTTGCATGTAGAGGTACAGTGTTTGAAAACACAGGAATCATTGGTGATTCGAAGAGATCTATGGAGATTCACTGAATCATCGGCCATTGAATGGAATAATTAGCGATTGGTCAAATGAAATTTTTTTTTTGATTATTTTGGGTATAGAAATTTGGGATGTTTTTGATATTATATTTTAATGTTAGTGTTTTTGTGTGCAAGTGCATGCTAAGTTAACACTTCAAGATTGGATACCAATAATTTTGGATGAGGTGCGGGTGGATATGACAGATGAGGATTGGGAGCATGTAGAGGTTGTGAGTTTTGTGATTATGATGTATTATAGGAGGATCCATAGATTTCAAGGATTAATATTGGCATCAATGGAGAGGTGGAATCCCACCTCCTGTAATTTTTGGTTACCAATAGCAGTGGTGACTATCACAGTAGAGGATATTCACAGGATTATGAGAGTATCGGTGCTTGGAGAGGGGATTTAAATGATTAATGAGTCTAAGAGGAAGTGTGAAAAGAGGAGGCTTTATGGGGATGAGGTGGATGATGTGAAGTATTATTCAGGAGCTTTTGGTTATCAGGATTTGTATTTTGCATCAAGAGATGACTGCACATGGATGATTATGATGATGATAGCCATTTCATGTTTTTACCTACTTGATTCTAGTGGAGGTAGGTTTCCTTGGATGATGATAGGAGAGGTGGAAGAGATGATGGAGCATTGGACCATTTTTGAGTGCTCACTGATACTATTGGCTCATATTTATATAGACTTGTGGGATTGGAAGACCCACAAGAGTTGTGGTATTCATGTGGCATTTGCATTACATTGTTGTGCATAGAGGCACATATTTATTTCTCATTTATAGGGTTTACCTTGGAGTGTTATTACAGATAGACATGTTAGATTTATGAGGTGGATAGAGGATATGTGTCAAGTGAAGAGGATGAATAAGGTGATTTTTTATAGAAATATTCTAACTGTATTGTAGGTGGGTGACGTGGTATGGAGACCTTACTTGGAGTATCCTGAGTGGCTGGAGTATTCTCGTGAGCTTGTTTTGAAACAAAAATACTTTTGGGTACAAGATAGGAAAGGAGGAGAGTAAGATATGTTGAGATTTATCTATGTCAGATGTCAATTTGGTATTATATAGGACGTTCTTGAGGAGACAATGTTGTATAGATGGGAGGACGGAGATACTGAAATGCCTAAGGAAGTTGTGGATCAGAGGTCGGTGATAGTGGAGGAGGAGGGAGCTATCAGATTAGATGAGGAGGGGGATTTAATTCATATTAAAGATGTGAGAGTGACAACTGATTGTGATCAATGGTGAACTAGAGCATATTTTGAGTTTAAGGTGGAATGATTGCCTTGGAGAGGGAGATAGGTACGTACCTAGGTGGAAGAGGGTCAGGAGGTTATAGATGTGAGTGATGATGATAATGAGGAGAATGATGATTTGGTTCTAGCAGGTGCAATGAAATAGTTGACATCCGAAAAGGCTCCATTGGAGGCTAAGAAGGATATCTTGAGGAGAGAGACAGAGATGATTTATTTGGGGTGATAGCTGAGTGGGATGGACTTAGAGTATAGTTGGCAGAGGAAGTGGCTGATCAATATCAGTACCATCAATAGTGTGATGCTTTGAGGAATGCCATAGGTATTACAGGGTCTTCTATATGAGGTGCAGAGTTCACATCTCAGGCACAGGCTAGCAGCCATATGAGAACACAACGTATGATCAATGCAACTCACTTTCATCCTTTATCTATGGAGTTGGCATATTATGAGGATATGGTTATACACAAATTTCCTTATGCTACTTTGTATGCGGATCATTTACCATAGCGAGGTGCGGTGCGCAATGCCAGTACAGGGAGCATGGGCTAGCCACCTAAGGGACCGAGTGGAGGAGGTAGTGGTGATAAAGGAGTTGGAGGTGATGGGATTTCTATACATGTGAGTTATTTTCTTGGAGATATCTATTTTACTAAAGAGTGATTATATGTATTTTGGATTGTGGGTTTTTATATATATACGACTCTTTCTGAAGCCTTTGTCAATATATGGAGACTCTTTGATCATGTATTTCAGACTTTATATATATATATATATATATATATACGATGATGATTGTGATTATGATTTGACTTATGTGATTTATATGTATTAATGATGACGTTTTTATGTTTTTTTATGAGTTTTTTAAATATGGCATATGTGAAATGTTAAAATGTTATTTGAATGATGATGTGACTTAATATGTGATCAAAAATATTAATCAAAATGTGTTTTATCTTTTTGAGGTAGGAATGGAAAATGGAATGATTGATTTTGATATGTATTTTATACATACGTGATTGGTATAAAAATGTGAAATCACTTGCACTTATAGTCGTTAATAATGTTAACACAAGACTATCAGTTGATACTGATACATAAAACCTCAGTTCTAAAGATGAATTGATTAGATGTACCTTCTTAGGAGATGAAAGGATTTTGATATGTATAAGTCATGTGGAAAAGAGGATTCTCTTATCAACAGTTTCATAATGGAATGCCCCAGCTTTACATATTTTGATTTTTGACATAAACTGATTGATGCGTGAAGTTTAATTTGATGGAAAATTTGATCAATGTGGGAATCTTTCGTAGGATTTTTTTTTATATTTTGAATTTTTGAAGGTTGATTGATGTGAGAATATTTTTTATACATGTATCCATCCTTTGAGGGAGTGGTCTAAAACTTTGAATATAATTTATACATATAGCCATTCTTTGAGGCATTGGTCTGTAATTTTGACTGGTAGTTGTCTTTCTAGGGATCAATCAACTTTGTTTTGATAATTTTTGGTATATTTTTGAATAGGTGTCCTTCGTGGGATAAGACTATTATTTTGAATTTATTTTGAGATGAGGGAAAATTGTACTAGATTGTTTCAAGGAGGGGAGAAGAAATGTCTACACAACCTACACATACATGCCCCATGACATGTTTTTTTATTTGGTAGAAGGCTAGGTGGATGTAATGATTATGGGGTTCTTACTAGGGAGGAACTTGTCTTGTGAAAGATGTGATGAACAGATCCATGGTGCTCATATTTAAGGATTGCAAGGATAGTGATGGAAAATCACATACATTCAAATCATTTTGATAAGAAAAATGAATGGTTTAGCAATGGAATGAGGCTTTACATATAATTACTTTCATGATGATCAAAAGTTAACACGAAAGGTCGTAAGTGCAAGGCATTCAAAGGTTCCTTTTCAGATTCACCATCAAGGGAGGATAAACGATAAGCTCCCAACCCATACTTATGAGTAATAACATATGGACTAATCTAATTAGGAGTAAAATTTCCACGTTTACTCTATTCTAAAGTACTGACATTTTGATTTTCCTTGAGAACAAGATCACCAATTTTGAAGACACATTATTTGACTTGTTTATTATAAGCTCGTTTAACACATTCATGATAAATTTGATGATGTTTAAGGGCCATTAAATGTTTTTCATCTAGTAATTCTAGTTATGCAAGATGGTCTCATTATTATTCTTCGTTAGCGATAAATTCTTTTATGGATACATAGAGTGATGGTATTTTGACTTCAAGGGGTAAAATTCCTTAGAGCCATAGACTAGGGAGACATGTCTAACACCTATAGGGGTACGAATGCTAGTTTGATAGGCCAAAGATAAAACAATATTTAGAGATGTTAATTCCTCCCTGCATCGTCTAATGTTTTCATGACAATTTTAGTAAGTGTCTTGTTAGAGGCTTCTTCCTATCTTTTTTCTTATGGATAGTATGGTGATGAAAATTTGAGTTTAATATTGAAGGCGTCATTAAGTTTATTAGCATCCTTGGTTTTGAAGGATTTTCCATTATCTGTGACAAGTTTATGATGAACACAAAAATGACATATGATGTATTGGTAAATGAAATTGACGAATTGATTTGCTTTAGTTTAAGTCAAGGGAATAGAATCGACCCATTTTGTGAAATAATCAGTCATTGCAATAATTGAATGATGTTGTTGTGATGATTTCAGATTAATGGCGCCAATGAGGTCTAACCCCCATTGTGAGAAAGGTCATAGATCGTGAGCACATTGTAAATCCTAACTAGGGACATGGATGAGGTCTAAGTGTTGTTGGCATTTGACACATTTCTCAACATAAGCACAACAATATTTATTAAAAATAGGTGAGTAGTAGCTGAGTTGTAGGACATGTTTAGTGAAGGCATTACCATTGAAATTTCCACCACTTATACCATCGTAGACCTCTTGGATTGCTCTGATAGATTCATGAGAATTGAGACATCCTAATATAAGGCCATTAAAGTTGCATTTATATAAGATACCATCTATGATGACATAATAATAGGCACGTTGAATAATGATCATTTAGAATTGTGTGATAAGTCAGAAGGTATTTTAGATTCAGAAAGATAGTCAAACACTTCCACAACACTTGCAAACCACGTTCTTTGTGTAACAAAAGGCCCCATTTGGTAGGGAAATCAACATATGACCCCCTAAGTTTAGGTTCTACCTAGAATAAGCTGCAGTTGGACCACCAAAACACTTCACGCATTTATAACAACGAGCACCTCTAGATTCCATGGCAGGGCATCTTCATATGTCATGTCACTTTCTATCCAACTCATTTATGACCTCAAGGGCAGGACATGCATGATGCTCTGGACAAACTACCATTGGGCCTTCGTTTATCCGTCATTAATAATATAAAATTTGTAAAAAATGGATCAAAATTTAAGTTGGTATTCAACCAATATGTCCCAAAAGTAAACCTTAGGTACTTCTCAAAGCTATGTCCATACTTGTGGGTTTCACGGTTTGTAATGGGGTGGAGAGGAGTCTACAATGTTTTACATTTATACTTGGGGTACGCTTTTCTCTTTCCATACCAAGCACTCAAATTCTCTCATCTTTTGCAGGAATCCTAAGCAACCCAAATTGGAACACTACCTGTGATTGACGCAAAAACTTGGGAAATGCATAGGGAACATTCTTTTGGAAGGCAACATGGGAAGTGGAGATTAGAAAAAATAACCTGTAATGGGAGTCTTGATCGTTTGGGCTAAAGGAGAGTATTGAATCTGTTTCGAAAGTAAGGCCTTTGGAGGGTGTATCCTTTCTTAGGAGCCTCTTTAGGAATACTAGTAACGACAATGATTTTTAGGTTTGCTAGAGGCCCGTCTCCTGTGAAACTATACTCCTAGTATTTATAATTCTTTTTGGGGCCACCACAAAAACGCATTAGAGTTGTTGGTCTCATCCTCTTATGAGGGATTCTCCATCATATTTTTTAATGCATTAGAGCTCTTAAGCACTCAAGAATTCTTACTAGGGAAAATCAAATTCTTGTGTCCCAGACTAGTTCTAAAGAATGAGAGGGAGGAAGAAGAGGTACTCGGTGAATGCAGTCCAGAAAGTTGGAGCAGTTTGATCACTTATCAATTAGGGAAGTTGCTCCTTGTTGTGAGCTTGAAGAGCAACCATAATGCATGCATCATCATTAGTGTTGTCATCGTCATCTGATTTTCAACTGTTGATCTACATACATGGGTAGGGGGGTAAGAACAATTATCACACATCCATATTATTTGTCTCTTTCCACCAATAGCAAATATTGGCATTCAAGAGGATCAGACACTCCTATCTCCCTAGATTGGGGTGGTATAGCTCCCATGGTACTTGCCTCTATCCTTCCGCTTTTGATCATTTCTAGGATGTTTTCAAGTCTTCTTGATTTGTGCCTTTTGCTGACCTGTGAACATCTGTCCAATTCTGTCTCTACCCGGGATAGTTTTGTAGGATATTTCTTTGAAAGCCCCTACCAAAGTTTTAACAACCTCCTCAAGATCCACCACGCGTGCCTTGCTTGAGGTTTTTCTGGGTTATCAGTTTATGTAAAACCCTCCATTCTTAGGAGGTTTCTAAATACTTTGATGTTGTTCTTCAATTTTCAGCATAGTAAAGGAACTTCCTTTAAAGTGACAGGGTGGGTGTAGTCACTCAAAGGAGTAGCATCCTTCTTGTCAAATGCATTCAACACTCCTTTCTCACGACAAGATTAATCACAGGCTCAAATTCATTAGGAAATATTATCAATGTATTATTGAAATATTGTATTAAAATCTTGCACTGAATCATTAGGATAGTTTTTGAATATTCTCAAATTCTGAACTAAAGCAACATAGGGTCTTTTTGTCACCATACTGCAATCTAAAGCATTCTTCAATTAGGTCCAAGAATCAATAGAGTTATCAGGAAAGATATTTTGCCAATCCCTGCCTCCTTCTTTCATGTATGAATAAACAATTTAATGATACATCTTCAAAATCTATTTTGACAATCCTCTAACATATTGACAAGATTTCAGTGTTGATCACCAGTTCATTGCCTTATTTCTTTGAAACTTAGGAAACTGTTTCTTACCTCCTGTGGCACAACATTTGGATAGATGCCATACCTCCTAAAACTGATGGCACAAAAGTTATTAATAATTCAGAAAAAAACGACAAAGGGAAATTTGGGTGGAGGCGAACCATATTTTTCTGAGGAAGGTGATCTTACCAGGAAACAAAAATGATGAGGAGTGAGGGGTTATTGTGGCATAGGGATATGAAGTTTTAGAATGAACATATACCTTAATGGCCTATTTTTCCCGGAAGACACTACTTCAGATTGGAAAATCTAGGGGTAGAATGAAAGTAAATCTTTCAATACAAAGAAGGGCCCCCTCAGAATGGAGAATTCAGATTTATAAAGAGACTACCTTATTCAAGAAGATAGTTGAGGAAGTATGCAATCTTCAATCAACATGGCGAAGTTTCACCAATGGAGATCTATTTTATGATATTGATCTCAAACAACCTCAAATTCTTCCTTCTTTGAATAGACTTTCAAAATATGACAACAACCTTTCTACTAGGTCCGTGGTAAAGAAATATCATATTCCTTCCATATTTGACATATTCTTAATGACAACATCTACATGACAGAGGTTACTTACACTGTATCTTTTTCAAAAAATAAAGTCAAAAACGGAGTCACCAAGAAGGATTTCACCTTAGATGTGCAACAACCTTCACTAAAAGATAACTATCAAATGTCTATCATACTAGAATTCTGCAAAACTTATCAGAATATGATCTTATTTTACCCAAATTATCAATCACAATAAAAGCAAAGTCCAACAAACTTCTGGAAAATGGGAAAATTGCAAATATGAGCAATAAGATAACTTCGAACCAAATATCACAATCTACATATAGAATGACTTATAACAAGGTATTTACACACAACTTTTTTTTTTCACGAAACATTACCAGGGTTTGATATGTATCTACTTATTCCAAATATTTTCAACAAGTCTCTAACAAGTGGTGTCATTTGGTGTTATTGAAGGGCCAATGGATACGCACTTTCAGGATGTATGCACATGGATCAAATTGAATAACCCCTGCAAACGGTGCCATTTTGTTGTTGGCCACATGAATTTCTCTTCTTCACAAAACCAAACGCATCATGGGATTGAAAAGGACACTTAAAAGAAGATAAATGATTATTTATGTCGTTTTGTGTAGCAGAGGAAAGCAAGTTATCTGAATTTTTAGCATTCAAGCCTTGACAATGTGGTTAGCCCTTAAAAGGATTGATCTTATCCTAACTATGTTAGGTTGTTGACTTTAAACCAAGGTAAGAGGAAACCTATTTTGTACCCTCGTGTTATTGAAGGGAGACATAATATACCGTTCTTTACACAAATTTTATAAAGAAAAACCTTGGGAAAATATGATCAACACCAGCCAAATCTGACTCTCCTGAGTTGTCCCTTCCAAATTATGGAGATATTTTCAATGCAAGACAAAGGTTACTAAAGACATTAAGAGATCCTGATTGTTCTACATATTTTTACAAGTAGATTTGTTCCTTTGTTGATACACAGGGAAAACAAGTGTAAGTTCAGGGTGGATCAAATGGTTTTTAATGATTTTGGTGGGAGATGAAGTAGGATAAAGTTGATTATACCAGATCTATGGAGGGACTTCACAATAATGAACAACTTCACAATAGAAAACTTTAGAATAGTCAATATGTTCCTTCAACCAAAGATGTGTGCTTCAATTGAGGCCTAGATCAACATGTTTTCACCATAATATTTGAGACTCCAACACGATGGCTCGAATGGGAAGACTCGATTAAACACTACAGTTTTGATTAATCATGGCTAAGGACCAACTCCCGGAAGACTTACAGATAATATTTATCAACAAATGACAGTTAAATGATTTTAAAGTTGTTTATCTCATTCAAGATGAGGATATTCTGAAATAAAATTGTAAATACCGATTCTACTATCACAGGACGAGATCCTGTGTGATTTCACCAAAAATTTAAAAATTTGGTAACGCTTGCAATAGGAAGAAAGAAACTATTTGTAGACATTCTGAAAATTAAAGCAGACATCACACTTGCTAGAGATAGCATAAATTCAATTCCCCCCTTTTTAGATCATCAAAGGGGAAAGCTTATTAGAGCCCATCTAGAGCTTGTCAATGGTTATACATTGCAACCAAATTGACATGACAAAACATCTAACACAGAAAGAAAATAAATCGGTAACCTCGGTTTTGGTATCTCGGAGATGACTTTCTCAAAAACATTCTCAAGAATTCATACTCTGACTATTTTCAGAGGTACTCTTCATGCATTCTAAAATAAACCCTTACCAATCCAATTTTCCCCCCACGCGGAATATTCAAGCACCTTTGTTGCATATCAAATTTTTCATGATTTGTAGAAAGTGCATTCAACCGATTCACAAAAAAGTTTCCAGGTCTGGTTTCAAAAAAGGTGAATCATTGCAAATATTTGCCGTTCATTTTTCTACCTGAGGCATTTTTTCATTGTGGTCCTTGCAACACCTTTCCCCTCATAATTTAACCTTTTCCATCTGAAATTGTACTCTGTAAATTCTAGATCTGGAATTGTGGCATCTTACAAGGATCCCTGAGCAAAAATCCACTACAAGCGACATTAGATTTACAAAATTGAGATCCCAAATTGATCAATGAACTTACCGGGACCAAAATGACACAACTTTTCCCCAAAATTAATGAAGAAGATGCAAAAATGCCATCTACAAACATCTTCGAGCTTCAATGGTGAAAAAATCAAATGAAATGCACAGATACCATTGATCCTACCTTTCAACTTTTAATCTAAGCCTTGCCACGTGGAAAAATGTGATTAGAAACGGGGCTGGGAGCACTTTTTGATATTTTTAACTTTTGGAAAAAAGTTAAATTTTGACATTTTTCTCCACACCCTCTGCCCTTATAAATGGGCTTGATTGTGTCCAAATGTGGGTCCCAGAGGAACCGTGGCTTGATTCTGTTACTTTACTCATTTTTGGAAGAAGGAAAATTTTCCAACGTTTCCCCACAGCTCTGCCCTTTCGCCTTTAGCTTCTAATGTGGGGTCCTACTAAACCTGCACTTCATTTTTTCACTTTATACTTATTTTCCAAAAAGGAAAAAAATCCACATTCCCCGTGGAGCCGCACCTCCATTTTGACTATTCAATGCTGGCATTACTTTCCCATCGGGGTCGCACTTCAACTTACAATTTTAATCCCTTTTATAAAAGGCCAAAAACCTTAAATAACCTTGAAGCTCCGTTTTCTCCATCTCCCCACCTGCCATGTGTCTCAATGGTGCATTTTTGAGTGGTCTTGAAAATTAGAGACCCCTAAACAAGGCGCGGACTCAACACATGTCTCAGACTCTTAGAAGGCTTCTTGAAAATTCTAAGTACAAAAGTGGAGCTGGCGGGGAAGCCTCCACTTATCCCCCTATCGCAATTTTTAATGTGGGACCCCTGAGGTGGATCCTCAAATGAGTGCCAGCCACCATGTGTCCATGGCCCACCAAAAACTATACCAACTACATGAAAAATTGTCTAAGTCTAAGAAAGCAGTGGAATCCTTCATGTGTCCCCCCCGGCGCAACTCCAGGTCAAACCAAAAAGGTGAATTTTAAAACGAGCGTCGTTCCTTCACATGGACAAGTTTTGGTTGAAGCAAGCCAAAAAGTTTTTAAAGTGCCTCACCAAGGTACATCAACAGAAATGGTTGTGTTTCCCAGTGATGCAGAGATGTAAATTTGATTGGGGAAAACTCACCCGCAAACTGTAAAAATGCAAAGAAAACCACCATTTGAGCCCGAAGATGAATATTTCGTCAAGGACGAAGAATTGGAAATGTTACAAGGCTCAAATATTATCTTCCAAGCTACATCCAATCATGTTTCCATAGGTATTTGGGACAAAAATAGTAGGGACAACAAAACGTGACTGCAGAAAATGGAAGGAAAGGAAACAACCAAAGTTTTACACCTATTTATAGAATCCTTTAGATGGACAGAGAAATAAAAACAATTCCGGACCTTCAAGTGATCCTTGACCAAGGAAAGGGCGACACACGCTAACCAAAATGGGCGAGGACATAGTCTTTCAAGCACTAACACGAGGAGATTAAAATTAACATGAAAGAAACCCGCAAACTGATGGATTTCACAATGACAAACAGGTTGATACCTAATACTTTGAGCACCAACACTTTCAAGAAAACACCACATCTGCATTATCTCACCTAAGAAAATCATTTCTAGAATGGAAAGAAAAAATTACCATTCATGCAGAATTTAAAACCAAAAAATGATATCACACAGTTGAACCTTTATCTCGATTTCATGACGTATCTGTTTTAAACAAGATGACAGATCTATCAATTCCACAACTAAAAAAAGTCATCTGACAGAAGTAAAGAATGCCTCAAACAACAACTTACTTGTATATTGATTAAATAAATCATTAAATATCAAGGGGCCCCCCCACCTGTAATTATCACAAATGAATGCATGTATAATGGAAATGTGGAAGTTTTTAATGATTTCAAGAAAAAAGGGGTATGTAAAAAAGTTAATCAATAACATTAGGATTTGTGGCTTATCAGGTTATTCTTCGATAGATTCGCAAAAACCCTCCACCTCTATTGTGTTCTTTTTGTCTTATCTCAAGTGTTCTTCTCCACCAACATAGCCCGAACTAATCATTTATATCAACCTAACCAATACTTCCAATCTCCACATAAAAAAGTATTGTTATTAAGGTCACCTCATCCACTGTCTACTTTCCTCCTGCTACCTATGAATTGCACTGTAGCCAGGATAGTGCTAAATGTGTTTGAATATGACATATCGGCGATTTTTTCCTTACCATCCGGGATAACAAAACAAATTATTCTACCTATTATATTGTAGGTCAACCTGTCATTATGGATTAATTTTCCTATTGGTTTGTCCACTACTTAGATTTCGGAATTGCAAGTGCCAAAATCAAATTGTCCTTGCCATACTTGAGTATATAGGTGATGAAATGTGTTGTAAGTGTTAAGTTATGTGGTTACGAATATGTATTTTTTGTAATGACTTAACACTTAAACAACAAATTTACTCACACTATATACTCCCTCAACGTTTTCCAAGATACTACAGCTCCCAAAGAATGAAAATACCATCACACAAGAAAACTGTATTTTTATAATACCCAACTAGCAGCATAACATCAATTTTACAAGCGTTTAACCATTTTTGGTTAAGATGTTTTCCGATTCCCTGGTCTTGTAACTTAAGCACATCTAAATGCATTTGAACCCTTAATGAATCAAAACTTGAAGACATGTTATTAAGACTGCCTCTAGACATTAATTCAAAGATCATTGTAATTTGTCACCAAAACCCAAAATTAGGGTAGTCAAGACTAAGAAAATGTGACGCTTTATGTTTCCCCTTTGTTCTTATCCTCTAATAGTTATTTTAATTCATCTTTGGGATCAAAGCCTAAATTTATAGATCATATAATCACTCCACGCAATAAACAAGGGTCTACCTCATCAATAAATATCAGTAATTAGTGCCCACTGTAGATTTAAGTTTTTCTACCGTCTCAAACATGTCTTACCATTCCTTTCTCATGATTTTACTTCATTTGGTCTACATCACATTTTCACAGTTATTGTCATTCCTTTTATTAAAATCTCACAGTCACTTATTAATGTAAAAACTTCCAAAACCACAGTACTAACACTTATAAAAATAAATCATTCCTTAATAACACATTGAACCCTTCAAAACTCAAGTTCCATTAATTGCATTATTGTATCCTGTGGATTGTCACCTTCTCGATAAAAGCTTAACAGATCATGATTCCCTAGGCCCCTCATCTAACAACATTTATTCACTTAAACCACATGGTCGCATTCACAACATGAAAAATTCTCAAAGAAGTCATTTATTTTATCAATTTCATGAAGGATACACGATATTGAGCCATTAGGGTTGGCTACATAGATTCGCTGCTCCCAGTTGTACCAACTTCTTCTCAAACTCATACCACTCTCTTATTTTCAAATCACCTTCATACAAAATGTAGAAAATGTGATTGTAGGGTTCAACTTACTAACCCCAACTATGGTGATTTTTGTCTCCCCTAGAAGGTTTACTCCCTAGTTAAGGTCAAAGTAGTCATGTCCTTAGGTGAAGAGTATGGTCATCATGACCCATTTACAGTCCTTTATTTCTCCCTAAAACAAACCCCTAGCTTATAACGTCTACCGAGCCAATTTAAAAATTCAAAAACTTTTGTGGTTTTAGAGGGAATCCACCGTATTATCAACGGAAAAAGCGTCACAAATGCAGACTAGGTTACATTACAGAGACCTCCAAAGGACCTTTTCCACACTAGATAGTTAAGAAAAAAACCCCCATTTCCTCTTTTCCCCCCACTTATGTTCCTACTCATGTAGTATCAAATCTTCAAGCATGACATGCAATAGGGAAGGTTTGGATAAAATATGGGGGTATATAGGACTACGAGTGGTACACATGGTATTATTCAATGCATCAAATGCCTATGATACATCTTGTTCTAATGCCAGCTATTTTCTTCCATAATGTTTGATGGTGTTGTTACAAATTATCCTTTAATTTTGCAACAAATTTGCCGGATTAGTTAGTAAACTATAAGGACCTAAGAATCCCTTCAGGTTTTAAGATTTTCATAATATTCCAGTCAACATGACCTAGATATTATGGGGTCGAATTTTAAACCTCATAAGAAATGATATAACCAAAGTATTTGTTGGTGAAAATTTGTCCATTTGCAAATTAGTGTTTCCCCCCAACGGCCCCTCCTTCTGGGGTATGGGAAGGATCCTTTTTTGAGTGTAAACTACCATAAAATGTGGGTGGCTGTGATGATAGGTTGGGGAATCAAACAGGCCCATCACTGACCCTGTGGGAAAAGTGTTTATATGGATTACAAGGGATTGAATTTGTAGCAATGGGATGATAAAGGGGGATAAGAGAAATAATTAGATGGGGTAATGTTGTGAGTAGCACAGCAGAGTTCCCAATAACATAACCATATATGTACACACTTTCCTTCGGTTGGTAGTGTGAGTGGTAATTGAACATCTTTTATTTATTGATTAGATGTATTACAACCTCTACTAAGTGATTCATCTCCCTTTGGTGGAGAGTATGGTCATAGGGTGTCATAGGAAGTTACATTACTCTTTCATAAATTAAACTCCTCTTCTCCATTATTGCGGCATCATTAGTTATGCAGTGGGTTACTCAACACTCCCCTTATTGGCACACCTCTCTCTTGAGTTATGATCCAATTCAATGGAGTTTGTTTCCCTGAATGCATGTACTTAATTCATGTAAATGCTTGTTTGAATCTTGAAGCTAATGCATCTCATAGTTGAGTGTGGTATGCCTTATGTGCATGGATTCCCTCAGATCTTGGTTTTCCTCCCTATCATGGTTTTAAATCTTGGGGATTGGAAATTGTGTTTCTCGATAAGGTCGTACTACTCTTACTTTGTAAAGTTTCAGTGCAAGCTCTTAGTTCTTTCTTGGTGCCTCTACTGGCATTTTTAAAAGAATCTTATGGTTGGTTTGTGTAGTTTGGTGTGCTCCTTTTGGTGTATTGTGTTTAGGATCAGGGGAAAAATTATAGGGTTAAAGTGTAGGGGTTTGTAGGGGTTTTGAGCTTTGAAAAAATGAATGGTTATTTTTGGGTGTCCAACTCGGCCCAGTATCATTGAGTTGGGAACCAATATTCCCATAACTTGTCACACTTGAATTGGCTGAATTTCCTTTTTCCCACTCGCGCCAAAGCTCTATATGGCAGACTCAATCACCTCGTGCCCCCACTTGCAATTATGTATGCAATAATTAGTTACATATGATAAGTAGAATGAAACTAACACCTATTACCTTCAATACATTGGTTGTAAACTTACACCTTGCATAATCATGATAAGAGTTAAGCAAATCTAACTTATCAACATTTATACATAAACTTGAAAGGAATTATTCAAGATAAACAATATTTAACTTCTATCTCCTTGTTGTGAATGCTAAAGGAATGAGCTGAACCTGTGTAGATCTATAGTAATCAAGAGATTATTATATGTTTGACAATCCCAAGGTCTTCAAGAAAGGAGTCTTGGTCAAGCCATGGCTACAAGACCATTTGACATATCTACATAGACTTCAAAAACCTGGGAGGATGAAATGCTAAGAAATGAAGAAAGATATTACTCTAATGGAAGAATGTTCCAAGATGCTAAATGCATCGTGTAATGCTCTATGCTCATTTAGTGTATCAAGGGTAGGTGTAAAGGTAGTCGATGAGGGATCTTTCGAAGCCCGCCCAATGGGTTAGAGAATCTCTACATCCTCCTTCATGTGGGCTGGAATGAGAGGTTGGGTTAGTTTGGATAAGGAAGGTTTTCGAAAGGGTGAGTCAACCTATTTAGGAGGTTTATAGTTGTCCTGTTAGGGGGAACCATGGGATTTGAAGGGCTTATATTAATTCAAAAGTGGAGTAATAATGATGTGGCAGCTTATAGAAGCTTTTTGAGAGGAATAATTAGCATGATTGAGACCTACGAGAGGGATTTAATCAAATTAAATGAGTTGCTTTAGTGAGTTAATGGAAGAGGAAGCTATTATTAATAAGAATTAAACTAGTTCTAGGAGAAAGGGGGATAATAATTAGCAAATAATTAATTAATGTAGATAGAAGGGGCTTTTCCTTAATTAGACATAATGATTAATCTAGATTTATAAAGGGGAGATTATTAACGGAATGTAATTAATTGGGTAATGGGAATAGAAGGTTGTGAATAACTAGTGTAAGGTAGCTAATTCCCAGTTATAAAAGAGGAAGTGCGCTATATGACGATATGTCTCTCTTTTGCAGGAAGGAAAGGGTTATAATGTATTGAATTTAAGTATTTAAATGTCAGGTACATTATAGGTGTCTACAGTTTTCCCCTTTTCTGGTGGCCTAAGTGAAACCACTTCAAAGATCGTAGACAATAACTTTTGAAAGTGTAGCCAGAAGAATTATTAGGGAAATGAGAGATGCCCCCCCCTCGAGGTCGAATGGGGTGATCAGAGGCCGGCGTATTGACAATCGAAAAAGGTGCTAGAAAGGAATAAAGACCATGGGTAGAATCAGGATGCCATAGGTGAATAAGACGAATAGGGTTATATGAGAATGA